>JAZGTJ010006480.1:0-24819 GCA_036877575.1 Botia almorhae | reverse complement strand
ATAATGACGTCATGTGATGCCACATGTCATAATGACGTCATGTGATGCCACATGTCATAATGACGTCATGTGATGCCACATGTCATAATGACGTCATGTGATGTCACATGTCATAATGACATGTGTAACACATGAAGAGAAAGCCACAATAAAATGTTTAATTCAGGCTGTGTTGTAATGGAATGAAATAATGGTTTTTAATAAACACCTCCAGAAAACTACATTATTACAGACATACAAAAGTTACGTTTGCTCTTTTGCCCCATATCTTAATGTGCATACTCCACAGATTATGAGTTCTACAGGTCCCCCTGCTGTCACGCGCAAGTCTTTTAAAACGTTCATTTTTCTTTCGGCCATCAATAAAAGTGTGTTTCACTAAATTACTTTTCCCCCAAAACATTAGCATAAATACATTTGCAGAAAGGTCTGCAGATTCCATCCGGGCCCACTAATGAGTAAAATATGATGTGAATTAAATTAATGTAAAATAATTTTATCCGATTAGAAGACCCTCTTTGAATCATGTAGAAAACTCCAAATAAAAATGCATTTCACAAATAAAGCTACAAAAAACCATCTATAATAGAAGCAGCCGTCACATGTTAGCACATTCAGCACATTTTCTACTCAAGGTTGCTACTCATCTCCTGGCCTTGGTTTCCTGTCTTAGGATTCATTGCTCCTTCTGACACACTGGCAGTACGTTTTACTTGGCAGATCCTTGCAACCCAAAAGGGCACCTCAGCAACCACAGGCAGAATAGCCGATTCTTCTGCTGCGACTCAATATTCAGCGTGAGTATCTGGGGCTAAATGATCTCTTCCTCTCTTTCTCTCTCTCTCCTCCGCTGTCAGGCGCTCTGGAGTCACACCTGCTGCTCCTCAAAGCTCACAAGGACAGTAAGCTGAGGTCTGCTCTTTCTCCAAGACACGCTTTTAGCATTTTGCTGTTCATGGATGCTTTAATCTGTGTTACGCGTTAACCAAAATTGATAGGGTTTTAAATAAGCTTAATACAACCTAAACATCGAAATTTAACGGGACAGTTCTCCCAAAAATAAAACATTTTCCATCATTTGCTCACCCTCATGTCATTCCAAACCTGCAAGACATTTTCATTTTCTGTGACAAAACAAAAGAAGATATTTCTCAAGAGGAAATTAGTGTGGTTTTGTGTCCATACAATGGAAGTCAATGGGTGCCACTGCTGTTTGGTTACCAACAGACCTCAAAATATCTTCCTAGGTGTTATTCAGAGGCAAAAAAGTCATACGTTTGGAATGAGTAAATGATGAATGACGAAAGAATTTTCATGTTGTGTTAAACTGTCCCTTTAAGGTCCTCTGAGCCCTCTTCAGTAAAACAGATATTGTGCTTTAACTCAGACTAGATAAGTTTCATCTGATGTTCATTCATTCAGAGCATCTAATGGAGGCCGAGATCTCTGAGCGATAGATGACTCTTACTCCCCATGACTCTCTAAAGGCTGCCTAGCAACACAACACTTCCTGTCCACTAAGCAAAAGCCACGGAAGAATGCAGTGTTTCAGCAAAATACTTTATAATGAATCTAATATTTCAGTAATGCTAGACTGATTATATTAGCATGCAATATGAATCTTCTCCACAGCTGCTATAAACTGCATTTGTGCTCTGACCAAATGCATTACTTCTGTACATCATTTATCTTGTGTCTAGTGTCTGGATAAGTAAAACTGAGCTAAAAACTCTGAAATGTAGTCCAAAAGCAGGCTGGTGAGGGGGCTACCTGAGGCTGCTGGATGAGGCTTTGACGTGTCACACGGCTTATGACCGTAATATAATTTATTAGATCTGTGATCATTGAGATGAACACTGTAGATGAACACAATAAAGTATGCCCTTCACTTTTATTGGCCGTTGTGTTTTCTTCAACATAAGGTCCTTCAAGGCAACTGCCCTCATAAAAAACGATCCATGGTTCAATTTTCAGAAAGCCGCATTTTAAGAGCCCGTCCATCTAATGGAGCTCAGGGGTGTTCGTATAATCCCAACGACCAGAACCACTATCATATAAGTGTGTATAAACGACATTTACCTCTCTTCTTCCCACAATTCTTTGAGCATTCTTCCTGCATGCGAACTTTTCAATCAATGTTGACCTGGTGATGGTGGCGTGCAAGTTTCGGTCCCCCCACATTATCCATATTATCACCCCCTTGGACCCCAAGAGGTAGCTGTTTTTAATGCCTGATCAGAAACACATGAATACAGTTATAATTCATCAATACTTTATCAGATGGTCATTTCACGTGTACATAAGGATGTCATAAGCATTCATGTTTATACTTTTGTTTATATTTGTTGTCAACGGCGCTCAGATTGAAAAAGACAATGTACACACAACCAGATAACTGTAAACTAATAATTCCATAAATCAATACACAAAATCGACTGCTGCCTACTAAATCTTCTGGTTAAGTCTCTGTCAGCAGCAGAAATATGCTGAGTAAGCTGGTTCTGCCTTCATTTTTGTCGTACCAGGAAGCTTTAGTCTGTCCATCATAGAGCAGAGAAGGGAGGGAACGAGGGATTAAAACAGCTTTGTCTTTGACTAAGTGGATTAGCAGCAGGTAAAGCCCTCACTGCGTTTCCGCAATGATGATGTTAGCGCACATTCGGCCCGATCCACCGTCGACACCATCTGCCACTTATCTGAGATGGATGAGCAAGAGCAAGCATCACTTCAACAGGCATGTCCACAAAACACACAGGGATCAGGTCTCGCCTTTAATGTGTGCAGAAAACACCCAGCTAACAGGGAACGTTCTCAGAACATTGGCTAACGTTCTTCAAAAGCTCTCTCAGAGTTATCAACAACATTCTTGCAGTAACGTTAGTAGAACTTTTTATGTCACATAATATATATTGAAAATGTTATACTTAGGTTGTCAGCGGAATGTTTTAAAAACGTTATAGAAATACATATAGAACTGTTATAACGTTATATATCATATTAAAAGCGTCATTTTTAAGTTGTTAGTGGAACATTTTTAAAATGTTACAAATGTTAAAGTTTGAAATATGTTCTTACAAACTTTCAAACTAACGTTTTTGTTACTTTATTGAAACGTTATGGAAACAACCTCAAATTGCTGGGCTGATGGCGGTCAGGTTAAGACTCCGACAGCATGAGGAGGATTGTGAGCCCTCAGGCGTAAGACTGTCTGTCCAGCCATATGTGTCTATTATGCCCATGCGCTTGTGTTTCCTTATGCGTTGCAGATTCGTATGTATGCATGAGATCACCCACACTAAGCCACCCAATCGAGCATGACTCCTGCGGGATTTCACAGCGCCCGCGCCGTGCAAATCAGAGACATGGAAGCCACTCACCAGTTGAAAGTGCATCGGAGGTGTGGATTGTTCTGGAGAATGACTCACGCGTCCATTAAACAGGACAAGGCGCGGCACGGTGATGTCACACGATTTCAGATTAAGAAATGATATCTAAACGAATACAAAATACATTCCTGGTTTGCGAAATACAAATCTGCAATTTGGTCCTGACCTGAGGAGTTACGGAAACCAGGAAGGAGGATGTGGTTTTGTAAAACTGCAAGGTCTTAACAGTATGTTTTTAATAACATAATTTTAATATGTTTTTAATAAAGATCAGAAAGATATATGACTGTTGCGGCCAGTGTAGCCCTGCTGTTTAATTCAAACAAACCAAGAATTGTATTTATTTTTCCATTTTAACTTAACAGTAGATGTGCATTTGTATGTCGTATTATTTTATTTCTGCCTCTTGTAAAGAAACCTTTGGCTTTAATTAATATGTTGTACTTACCTGTTAAGTATGAGGTCTGTGATTGGTCAGGACGTCCAGGCGACGGGCAGAGGCTGTCTTTAAAGGGGCGAGAAAGAGAGAGAGACCTTAAGCAAATACAAATGACATTATTATTTTTAAAAGTGTTTAACAATATTCTGAAATACACTGGTCTACCGTTTTGTAGAATTAGCAAATCTTCCTGTGTGCATACATTTATGAGTATTGTTTATTGTTTTCTTATTTGCTTTTAAAATGCGCCTTTTTATGAAACGTTGTCCCCATACAAACCACGACAAACGATTTAGTCTGAATGATGACGTCTGAATTTTCAAACTCGTAGTGACGTAACTAAACCTAGTTTACTTAAATGACCGAACTATTTTTTGATTTACTCTTTAATTGGTTCGAAACAAAAAAAATCAAAAAAAGCGTGTGAAGCGTTTTTCCATGCGACAGAGCTGAGCGTGGACAGGGGAAATATACTCAGAGCTTCAGTACTGCTAGTTCTCCTCCATTCAGTATCTTTGAAAGGGATTCATGCTCAACAATGGGTCATGAGACTCCTGAGATCAGCTGCTCTGATAGGAGCAGTGCCAGAGAAAGAGAGAGAGAGAGAGAGAGTGGGTGTGCTGCCTGGACTTTCTCCATTATCCTCGTCCTTCCCTTATCTAGGTACTGCCTGTCAAGAAATCAATTAGAATACATGGAGAACTGTAGTAAGGAACAGAGGCATGCTAAGGTTTGGACACACACATATGCATGCAGATGCTGAAACGCATGGCAATGCGCACCTAAAGGAACAGATCGCCGGAATGAAATGTTATGTCAGTATTTACTCATCTTCATGTCGTTTCAAATCTGTATGCTGTTCATTGTTCTGTGAAACATTCATTTTTAATTTGTTATCAATAACCTGTCCCGTTAATGAAGAACAAGAACTGTAAAATTCTTCGCTTGTGCCCACAGGAAAGAGAAAAAGCCGTATTGGTTTGAAACGGGCTCATGAGTAAATAAGAACAGCATTTAAATTTTTAGGTGAGCTTAAACCGGTGAAAAGACTGTTTTTAAAAATCCATAGTCCAAGCTCGCGTCTGTTATCTGAGCTCTTCGGAGATGAAGTTTATGGGCTGAATCATTTTCTAGATGAACGATATGCTATTTCAGAAATAGTTTGTTCGGGGGGTTTTTATCACTGTAGTTTATCACGTCCAGTTTACTTGGCCCCAAGGATTCCCAATGAAGTTATCAACCTTGGACTGCAAGCGATGGAAGGCGATAACTGTTATCAGACGCATCGGTTTAATCTGCAGGGTTTTTATTCACCGCGCGACTTTGAAAGAGCAAGACCGCTATCGCTGGGACCTAATAGACAGCCTTGGGCCCCGGGCTGCTTATATTTCTGGATTTAAAACCGAAGCAAAAAATGACACGATCATCGCCCACTTATTTCTCCAATTCCTTCAATTAATCCAGCTCCGTTTTTTCCCTCTCTCTTCATTCCCAAGGTGACCGCCTGGTGCATGTTGACACACAGTGCCTGTAAAACAGATTGCATGTATGATAATGAGTCTAGTACAGGGCAACATCAAACCGTAGCTTCGTTCCATCACCCCAAGGCTGACATTGCCGATCAATCTGAAACTGATTGCGAATCAATTCATTACTCATGAAAAATCAATACCTTATCTTTGAATGTTTCTCGGGAGGTGAGATCTCGGCCGCAGCACAACGTCGCTCCAGAAATTAAAAGGTTATGTTGCTGTGTATTGAGCAAGGATTTCCCACAATCCTTTTCTTTTGCCTTCAAGTACACAGCTCGGACGTCTGAGGGAGTATTAAGGAATTCACTTTATCATGTATAAAAAAAACCCAAATAAATAAATAAGAATCATTGGGAGGGGAAAATCTCTGAGCGCAGAGCTGCCGATTTTGTCTTTTTCTGCTCCGAAGAAGGAATTTCTCTTCTTACAGCTGCCCTGTTGGCAACTTTCATCTTGTCGCTTGCAGACTGCATTCTGGCCTTCAGAAATCCCCAGCTAAGCTTCTGCTGAGGTGACCCACCACACTCTGTGCAGCTGCAAAAAAACACACACTCCTTTACTGCTCGGTATGTGTGACACACACTCTTGTGAATGTGTGTGTCCATCCAGCCTTGGTTCCCTTCCTCCCCTATTCCTTTGCAGGAGACCTTTTGGTGTGAAAGGCAATCCTATTACCCCCCCCCCAGCCTGGCGATAAGGAGCACTGGCTCACACACAAAGAAAGAACCCAAGAAAAGCAAGCCTTCTCTGGCTTTGGCTTAACCCACGAGCCAAACAGCCTGGTGATGTTTTCCACCCATCAGTTCCGAAAAATTGGGTCTTCAGCAGAGAGGTTGTGTGTTTAAGCGATGGAATTAGGTGTGAAAATGTTTACCACATCCTCTTTACCTTCCTGCATCATCAGCTACACGACCTAAAAGATGAGTGGAAACAGCCAGCAGCACAGAAATGAGAGCAGCACAGCATAGCTCTCACGTCCAGGTTTGAAAACGAAACGAGATTTCAAACTCAAGAAAGCGCCTCAGGAATGCAAAATGCAAAACAGGTCTCTAATGCATTCATATCATAACATGTATGTATTGAAGACACACCCTCAGATTTCTGCAGTAAACACTGAGAAATCGGTGAGGAAGAGTTCCTCTCAGGTTAGTTTGACAGATTAAGTTACCAGCGACTTTTCAGAGTCAAGACTATTTATATGAGTCTGTGCAAAAAAATATACCCAAACACATCACCGCCAAGGTGCAATGCACTGTTGTTCCATGCGTACATGTTCTGACACACTTTGATATTAAAAAACAATAATTTTTTCTATACCCTCCCTGACATCTCAAAGGAAATGAATGTCATTCAGTTGAAATTGGTTTCCTTTGCCCCTCAGTTGTTGTAAGCTCTATTGCCTCACTTCTGACTTCTGTTATTTTTCGACCCATTCAGAAATATATTGCTGTGGCTCATTTTGGTTCACATAAGCCCCTTAAGTTCTCCATTGTGTGGAAAGACCCACATTTGGAGATGGATTTAGACTCGGCGAACAAGAATATGAAGTCATTACAGACAAACAGTGGTGGTTTGTGCAAGTGCTCTTGACATGTTGAGCTGTGGTGCTCATGTGGGGGAGTCAGGTTTGCGTTTAGTCTGCAACCTTTCCTGGTCCAGTACACACTCTTTAAAACATTTCACTGTCAATGATAGTTTGGAGACGTTTAGAGTTCTGAGGATGTGTTCTGTTAGCTGGGTCTCTATCTAATAGCTTTCTCACTACTGTAGACAATAAACATAAATAACAATTGGTTCATATTTTATGTCCAGCCTATTTATTTCCTAGCATAGAGTGTTTAGATCAGTGGTTGGGCGCTGGTGGGTCACAGCAGGTCTGTTCTGATAGGATCGTAAACATCAGGAAAAAGCTAAACGTAAGTCATAAAATGCAACTAACCATACAATTGTGTAGTAAAGATATCAAAATATATAGGCTTAGCAACCTATCAAGAGAGGTGAAAATGTTTTTTATTCATAGCCTGCGCATCCAATCAGACTATTTCATTTGTCACTTGATAATGTATAATATTTGTAACAATAATAATAATAACGCTTAATAAGCTGCAATCCGTAACGTTCGCCTTTCTATCGCCATCTCTGTTTAAAACATAAAATTGCAGGTTACTTTAAGTACTTTTCCTTGTGTCAACGAAGTCAAATGAAGCCTAAATTATTTCCTGGGAAATCTAACCCGACAGCTCAAATTATAAATCATTATTATTAACGTATAATCATTTTAAACTTATAATCATTATATATTAGCACTGGGAATCGGGGTAAGGTAGGGAAACTATTTTGAACACTGATCTGTCATGTACTTGCTCAATAACTCATATTAAATAATTATTTGTTTTAACCCAGAACATTCAGTCTGGATCTTGAAGGAAAACCAGGAGAGACTCGCCAGTTTAAAGCAACTAGTGCTTCAGAATAAAAACAGCTCCACCAGGTCTCTCAAACTGTTGCCTTCCATTGACAATCCACCTCACGCTAAAGTGACTTTAATGGCGTTGTGCGAGTTAGACATGGTGTTCCCCTGGGAAATGCCTGCACAGAGCTGAGGAACCGAGGAGCTAATTATGAGTCCATCCCCCTCTTCCTCACTTCAGAGCTTCATCTGCATGTTTCTGAAATTCCCCAATTACTGCAAAAAACCCTGGCCACTCCCAGAGGGAAGAACAGACGGAACAGAAAAGAAAGAAAATAGAGGAATAACATTAAAACGCATGAATAATGTAATATACACTTAGTGTTTGGGATTGCAATTTTCCACAAAATGCTTACGGATCTCAGCATTGCATTACCTTGAGTATAATACTGTACAAATTATCACACGCGCCTCAGGTGAACGTGTGACCTTCACTCTACAGTTACAGAAATATTGCTGGCGGAAATGCTTCCGCTGAAAATGTGAAGAACAAGTCATCCATCATTTGTAATTAGGAGGTGTGCGTCTGTCTGACGTCCTGCTCTTCTTTCCAACGGTGACAGTAGTTGTGTTTTTGTGCTTGGATTATACAGTGTTGTGTAGAGGCGACGTGACTCACCAGCGCAGAGCTGCTGGATATAAAGGTGAGAGAGGTGAAGAGTAGCAGTGGTAATTTTACCTCCTTGTATAGGCTGGCTCTCGTCCAGACTGGGCGGAGCTAAAGTTGAAAGGTGTGGTTCTGATGAACAGTAACCTTCACAGCAGGAAATGTACCAGCAACTCCCAAACGACTGCAGTCCAGTGGCGGTCTGCTCTGTGAGGAAAACTCATAGGGAGGCTGGTATGTAAAGCAATATCGATCAAACCTCTCTCTCTCTCTCTCTCTCTCTCTCTCTTACACACACACACACACACACACACACACACACACACACACGCATGATATTTTAATGACATTTCAAAGACTAATTATAAACAATGTAACTCAACTAACCTTTATTGGCTATATTTTTATAGCGTTTTTTATGTTTAATGGGGACATTCCATAGATGTAATGGTTTTTATACTGTACATACTGTACGTACTATCCGCCTACACTGACCCTACACCTAAAGCTAACCATCACAGATTTCTGCTGTTAGATTTTCAAAGGAGATCATTCTGTATGATTTATAAGCTTGTTTTCTTACATGGATCTCAAAATTGGCCTCACAAGGAACAAATTTACCGGTATTGCTATACTTGTGTGTGTGGGGATTTTTAAATACCAGGACCACACACACACACACACACACACACACATATATATGTATGAAATATATATATATTATTTATTCTCCCCTGTGCCTCTTCAGGTGCATTGTGGATGGAAGCAAATGACATTGAACTTCTGTATTGATTCGGACTGCTCGGTTCACTAATGAAAAAGGCTTCAAGCTGACATTCCTGCAGTGATTAAAACCTGCCCGGCTGCCGTGAATGAAAGAGACACACGCATGTCTGACATGATTTGCATATGATTTATGCACATTGTTAGGCAAGTGGATTAAAATGACAGTAAATCATCACTCTCGTTGTTACGTTCATTTTTACGTTGTTACGTTCATTCTGCCTAGTGATGTTACCAAGATGGTCGTGCAGCGAAGACTCTTAAAAGTACTAAGTTAGCAAATAATGATACTAGCCAATGTGTATTATTATTATTATTATTTACAATATCATTGGCATCTGTCTGACTGGGCTAAAATTTGAAGTGGAAATAAAAAGTACATTTTTGGTTAATATGTCACAAACGCCACAACAATACGGCTTCATAACACAGTTTGTCATATTGGTTATTAGTCATAATGTTATTGTCACAGATACTCTCTCTGTTTTCAGAGAGTGTAATGTTAAATTTACTGTGTAGTTTTTATAGCACACATGCAATGTGCACCGAGGACCTTTGAGCTGATAGCTTCCCTGTAATATCAGCTAATCTCTCCATCATTCTCATGGGAGATGTTTGGAAAGCCATAAAAGGCAGACTGTGTTTTTAGAGCCTCAGTGAAGTGTCATATTCAATGTGGGAGAAGATGACAGTTCAGTGTCTCTCTGACCGTGACTGTAGGCTGATCCATTAAGCTTTCAGAACCATCATCACTGTTTTCCATGTTCTCCAAACCTGGGCTTTTCGAATGACCCTCTAGCCCCTCAGACATTTTATGTTGCTTTTACCAGAGCTACACGTTTCTTCATACTCTCTGTTCTTGTCTTCCTCACATTCTAGTGGACTTCACAACACCCTGCTCAGATATTTCTGCTGTGGTTCATCTGTAGTTCTGTGGCATGGGGTATGTAATAGGTGGTCATGGCTGAAGGCCCATTGGGTTACGTGGGTTATGTGCTCTGCTGCTCAATGTTCTCATTGTGGTGCATTTTGTCCTCCATCATCTCCAGGTTTTTTGATACACCTCCATAATGCCTGTCTCACAGACTCCCACACTGTTGTTGCATCAGCACACTGTGACATTAAATGTCACAGCTCCCAGTGAATGAAAAGGGTCGAATTACCGGTTTATATCCATGAAAAATAATCACCTGTCAACACTACAGTAAATTTGGTTTCTATCTACAGCAAAGACGACTTTATATAAGACTTTACACTCCCAAGACTTTACACGCCCAAGACTTTACACAAGACTTTACACTCCCAAGACTTTACACTTCTAAGACTTTACACAAACCTTTACACTCCCAAGACTTTACACAAGACTTTACACTCCCAAGACTTTACACAAGACTTTACACTCCCAAGACTTTACACAAGACTTTACACTCCCAAGACTTTACACTCCCAAGACTTTACACAGGAGAGGTTGATTGAGCTTGAAATATCAATAATTCAGGCAATTGAATCATCACATAATAATGAGGACATCTTTTTTAAATAGTGATTTTTCATTTAAGCTCTGGGGTGGAAAAAATGAACTGTGTTAGCAAATATTTGTTTTGGGGCGAGAGCTATTTCTGCCTCCACGTCTGAATATCATGTTGAGGCGTTTGTTGTTGTTGAAGTCTCATAATTTGCTGCTTTGTTGTTGTTAATGCTAATGTTTTTAATGTCAAATGGCTATAAATACCTATTTTATCTGAATAAAATCCATTTAATGGAAGTATCTTTATTTGGTACTTAGTACTGAAAAAAGCAGACATATTGCTACAAAATAAGACGTATCACTACATTACATTCAACTAAAAACTCATCTAATAAACTTATCCATTTTCAAACTGTACAAAGTCTCATAACAAAATGTTACAAATGTAAAAATAATTACAAATTCCGAATGCTTTTAAACAGATTTGTAGCTCTGTGTAATACAGGACACTGCTTAATTACAGGTGAGGCCCATTCGAAGGTCAGATTTGAAGGACACATCTCTGGTGCATTTGAAAGATGTCTTCTGCTCCAGTGGATGTATAATGGAGGCTTATGGGTGCGGCTAACTGCTAGCACACAACCCTTTGGAGTCCCGCTAATGCCCTGCAGATATTGACCCAGCATCCATCAGAGTTCCTGTCACTCTGTCCCACCGGACGCCAAGTGCCAACCACCACTGGATCATTTTCAACTGCTAAGTGAGAATTATTCGCAAACTGAAAAGACGACAGCATAGCTAACAATGTTCTTTAAACATTCTTTCAGTTACCAAAAACATTCTTGCATTATGGTTAGTAGCATCTTTTTGTAACTATATATCACATACCAAAAATGTTATAGTAGTTATGTTACAGAATTAAATGTTTGAATAATGTTCTTATAACATGAGATAATGCAAATACAACGTCTAATCTAAAATAACCAGTTTTAGTGTTTTTGTTACTTAATAAAAATGTTAGGGAAACATTCC
Organism: Botia almorhae; assembly: GCA_036877575.1. Taxonomy (NCBI): domain Eukaryota; kingdom Metazoa; phylum Chordata; class Actinopteri; order Cypriniformes; family Botiidae; genus Botia; species Botia almorhae. The sequence goes on along the minus strand of JAZGTJ010006480.1, from coordinate 13,102 downwards.
TACAACCTAAAATTGTTAGCTGGGATATCGTTTGGAAGAAAAAGAATCACGTATCTGTGACCTACGAGCTGCTAATTGTTGGGAAATTAAATGCGACTCGTGACCAGAGGCGGGAAGGGTTGAGGAATCGATGTATCGACCTCGCGTCCAGCTACTGTTTCTAATCCTGCAAATCTCGTGAAGGTCCTGGAGAAGCTGTATCGAGTATCTGAGGAAGCAGACGTGCTGGTTAAGTGTAATTTATGTAACGCGGCGGACGTGCGCTGAGATTCATTCCTTTGAGTGCTCACTGATTTCAAGGGCTGTTAAATATATTTATTTAGCTGCAGTAGCGACACAACTAATGCGGTGAAATTTAAACTTCTTTTCTCATTTATACTGAACCAACATAACATTAGGAAAATTCCCATTTACAAGTCTTAGAGCACAGCCCATAATATACTTATTAAATCATGAATATTCAGTTTTTCCTTGATCTTATAAAAATAAATAAACATTCCATTAAGTAACAACAAATGTTAAAAATGTTGTTTTGAATGTTCTAGGTAAGTTCAAAATGTAAAGATGTCCAAAATGTGTTTTTTAAGATCTTGTAGTAACATTATTGCTTGGCATTATGTTACTACATTATAGAACATTACAACATTAGAACATTATAGCTTTTGTGTTGTTTTTGTTGAATTATGTTTTCAATAACGGTTCAGCGACTCTGTAGTCTGTCAGAATAAAGAAGTCTAAAAGCAGTCTCTTAACCGACTACTTCATTATTTAAATCACAAAATGGAAAAGTGTCTATATTGTTTTTTATTTTCCTCAGAAGTAAATAGGTCAGCTCGGCTGAAGAAACACATGTGACTCTTGATAAGAATATGAGATTTCAAACTACAGCACGTAAACATAAGCATTATATGGACTTGTTTTACCATGACAGACAGATGTTTTCTTCATGAGCGTTTGATTCTTTATTCCCAAATAAAATTGGTAACGCCGCAGTCCCAGTTTGGATGAGGGTCCATTTTGGTTCCGATCAGAGGAACCTCGCTGTGTCATAGCGGGGCGTTCTCTCTCAGCATAAAATATTGAAGTCGGCTTTCTTTTGAGAACCAGAAAGAAACATAAACATCATATGCTAATGAGTGCTCATTAAATAATTAATATTTAGCAGAGTGGGGATTGGTTTTAATTCCACTGCAGTGCCCTGCTAAGTGTGTTCCTCTCATTTGCAAAGCCCCAGTTTGTGGTCTGAGTGAAGGGGCTCTTTTAGGGATCTGCTGTGTCTCTTCCTGTTCCTGTCTTTGTGTCACACAGAGAATGAGAGCAGCGAAGTGAGAAACGAAGGAGTGAAGCCCTGAGGTAGCGTTAAATAATGAAGAGGGCTGCCACAGTTTCAGCCTGTGTTTAAGAGCCGTCACGGAAAACCCAGCTAACAATTTTAGATTGTTGGAACGTTTCCCTAGCGTTACTTGAAAGTTCTAAGAAGGTTCAAAAGGTCCAGTTTTTTACACGTTGCTTTAATGTTATTGCTTGCTTACAAGATCGTTTAAGTAACTTTTTAAAAGTCCTCCACTAACTACTTAAGAACGGTTTTAATATGTACATATGTAACGTTAAAACAACATTCTGCTAAGGTTACCGCAAGGGTGTTTTTGAGATAACTTTGAGAGAACGTAAGGCAACATTCGGAGAATGCTTCCTGTAAGTGTTTGTTCTTCTTTTTGTCTGCCTGACTCATTCAGGGTTGTGATATTTATCTCCCTAATAAACTGTGCCATCATTGTTCAGCCCAATCACAGCCACCTTAAAGGAATCGTGTATAATTTCGTTCTCTGTCTGATAATGGAACGTGTGTTTCCTCATCAGAAGTTCCAATATTACAGCTGCAATCCTAAACATTTTTAGGTTACATATAAACAAAATCCAGTTATCGACCATGTAGATAACAGGTCAGTGTTTAAACGGTCTCCTCACTCTTATTCTGATTCACAACCGTAAGTTTATAATAATGATTTATAATTTGAACTGTTGGGTCTGTTTTCCTAATAAATGTCAGTTTGGCTTCATTCGACTTCAACATACATAAAGAAAAGTACGTCTGGTCACCTGCAATGTTTTAAACAGAGACGCGATAAAGAGGCAAAAGTTACGGATTGCAGCTTTTATCATAATTGTCAAAGATTTTCAAAATACTTACAGTTGTAAATCAAATTCCCTATAGGGAAAAATAGGATTACTTTTGGAGTGTAATGAGTGTGTTTGCTTACTCTACTGTTGTGCTCAGAGTTCATGTTGTGTTTGTGGTCATCAAATTAAGGTCAAAGGTCCTTTTGTTAAGTCAGCCTCTCAGAATCTTTGTTCATTGATATTTTGCTCCTTTGTAAATAAACTTCAGTTGGGTTCTTGTCCGCATCATGTCTTGTGAGCCACACAAACAATGCTTTGGGGCTCCGTTCCCATCTTCCTGAGTAGACTTTATTCATTTGATTACTCTCGTTTAACTCAACCGTACTGTTTGTTCTATCCACTTAGGTAAGTGCATGCAGGATAATGTAAGTGCTTCACTTGGGGTTTGGTCTTCATCGTCCACAGGCTCTTTTAGCTGCCTGTCATATGAGGTTATTGATGGATGAAGGTGGGGCTGCTATTCCTGACAGTTATTGATGATGCAGTCTCCAACTAAGCTGCTCTCGTTTTGAATGTATCGTAGTCGAAAGACCCATGAATGAACATTAGAGGCAGATCAAAGAAAATTCAGTTTTCCCCGATGGCACCATTAAACGAAGGCTTTTCAAATGCACCAGTCCAGTTTAATCTGTTGCTGGTGTTCTGAAGAGTGCAAGCCCCACGCAAACTCATCACATGGGTCTGTATTTTATTGAGTTAGGCTCAGTGTCTTTTTAATAATGTAAATCATTATTTTTAATTATATTCATGTGGGCATCAAATATATTCAGCTCTGTTGAATGACGGCTACACAACAAAAGATCTGCTTGACAATAATGATTATTTACAGAATAAGACATTGGGTTAAAGCTGCCATAACTAAATACGTTTATTTATATATTTTTGGTATTTCTTGCATAAAATGGCCCTACAGTCTGACACATATCACTGAAATAGGTGTCTTGAGAAATCATTCGTTTCACGGCAGCCCACACCTGTTAACAGCTAAACAGAGGATGTTTGGGATTGGTCTATGCATTTGTAACCAATCAGAAATCTCGACGGGGGAGTTAGTTTAGAGTCTGAGTCTGAGTCTGAGTCTAGCGGAAGTTAACTAAATTGAACGTTAGCCAATGTTCTAAAAACCTTCCCTGTTAGCCGGGTATATGCTTTCTTGTATTCTTTCTCCACTTGCCATAAATCAATTTCTAAATGCAGTTACCCGAGCTAAATGCCTTTCCACTGTTTCATCGCAAATATAAAAAGCAACAATCAATCGGTACATAAATACATTCAAATATAGAATCAGCTTCAAACACTTATTTGTAGATTGATCACAATCCTGTGTCACTGTGGCTTTGCGTGTTTCTAAATAAACGACTACGTTAGTTAAGCGTTCCATTTATTTGTTGTAATTTTCATCGCAGACAAGTGATGGAGCGTGTCGATGAGGAAATGTGCTGTATAATTTGCTTCTTTTTCTCCTGACAGCCAAATATAATTGGCATAACATGTTCCCTACTACCGGTTCAGTTTAGCACAACACTTTGTGGGCTCAACACAAGGAAAACAGAAGTGATGTCCCAGCCAAACCAATGACACATATCACTGCTCATCACAGACCATTACAAACATAATGCATAAAATACACTTCTAAATGTGATCCGTTTGACGTTGTGATGTGATTAAAATACTGGGAAAGGTTTGACAGGAGGTTTCATTGCTTATGAATTTTGCTTTTTGTTGTTTTTGTTTGTTCTATCGTTTCTATTGTTAACAAAATCAGCTGTAAAGTTAACAATGTTTTGATATTTTTGACAGCTTGCATGTTACTGTTTGCACTTAAAATTGTTCTCACACTTATCTGCCCTCTGTGATTTGTGGTGTATCACCGCTGAAGTTTTAAATCACCCTTTGTAACCGCATGGAGAAAGAAAGAAAATGCATTTATTTGACTATTTAACATTATTTAGAGTCAGCTGCATCTCTGAAGAATTATAGTGGCAAAATTCAGTGTATTTGCCTCGGCACTTGTTGAAAAAGAATGTTAATATGTCAACAGAACGCTTGTATAATAACTACATTTGGATTTCTTCAGCAAAGACATTAAGAAATGTCAGAGAAGGGAAAACTAAAGAGCTTGTTTTTGCCGGTCTGTACCCTCTGGGAGGAGATGACAAAACGAGCAGAAGACGAGAGACAGTGTTGCTCTGTACGAACATAATATATCAACATGCTGAGGTGTGTATATAGAGGTGTGTTGTTCTGCGACTGTTTAAAAGAAAAGATTTCCTGAAAACAACAAGTTTCTGTCATCATTTACTCACCCTGTGACTACTGAAGAATATATTAGCCACTTTCTCCATTTTAACAAAAGTCAATGGCAACTTTTAAAATGACCCTATATTGGACACTATCTCAGCTAACAGGGAACAATCTTAGAATATTGGCTAATGTTTTCCCAAAGTTCTCTCAATCTTAGGAACAAACACAAATGTTCTTGCACTAAAGTCAGCAGAATGTTTTAAGAACCTTACAGAATTAAAAACACGTAATGTTTTTAGAACCAAGCAATAACGTTAATACAATGTCCAAAAAAACTGGATGTTTCAACATTCTTAGAATGTTAAAGTCATACAGTTACCAGATGACACAAAGGTAAGTACATTTAATTTCATATTTAATTTCATATTTAATATTAATATTTAATTTAATTTCAGGCTGTAGATTCCTTACCGAAATCTGTGAACGTTTCCCGAACAAATCCAATATTCTGAGCGTCATCCTGGTCAGTTAGGGGTTAAAGACAGGGAATATAGATTGAGCTGCTTGGAATTCTCTGCACGTTGTGTGTAGGTGGAGGGGCCAAAAAACGCATTATGTCGGTGTTGTGAAATTGTGCTGACTCCGATTCAAAATGATGTTCATTTCTTCAGCCTCTCCTCTCAGACACAAAGGAATGGCTTTTTGGAGCGATCATGTTTTTTATGAGACTAAGCAACCTGGTGCCAAACAATAAGATGAATATGTCTGATAAAGACACAATAAGTAAAAGCGTTTACCTATCTGCATCAGTTTTTTGCGCTAACCCGTTCAAATCGCGCTGAATGCCAGCGCAAAAAATGCAATCAGTTAGAACGATCTTGCTGCGTGGCTCGCCATTCATCTCCATCCGTACGGAGCAATAAAGACTATTTTCCATTAACTCTAATTACGTTTCAGAGTTTTTCGGAGCCTGTGCTGTTTATAGCTCGAGTAAAACTGCTGTTGTGCTAACTTTAGCCGCATTCTTCTGTACATTTGGTCTCTGTAGACACTCTGATAATTGAGGTGAGTTATTAACACTGTGATAACAGCCGAGCATCAGCACACACTGTATATACGCTTGTGCTTGACTCCTATGTTTTTAAACGCCTGAGGAGCAAAACTGTCACTGAACTACATAAAAGTTCCAAATCAGCATCTTTGTGCAACATATGCACAATAATGACTTACAACAGAGAGACAGAGAGCAGCTTGCATTGTGTGTTGTTGCATGTCAAGCGACAGTGTTTTTGAGCGGCTTACAGTTCTTATTTAGTTAGCTCTGTATCTTTATACTGGGCCCCTGGGACGTGGGGCTTCTGATTTGCTGTTTTCGTAGCTTTGGGCTGCCTCAAAGAACTCAGCTCAGCCTTGTAAGGCAAATTTAAAGAGCCCTGTCTTTTAAAAAGTGCTCCGCTCAGCCCTTCTGCCTGCACAGTGCGTGTGCTGCCAGCATCCAGGGTTTTGATCACGCCTCGCCGTTATAGAAGAATGTGACAGGTATGCGCAGGCGAGGTTTCCGAGAAATGGCAGCTTAGCATAGAGCATCACCCACAATTTCATCTCTCTGCCCTGCTAGTAAACAGTGATTGTCCTTCCCAGCTAACAAGAACCATTCTCAGAACAATGGGTTAAGGTCTGGTTAAGGTCAAAGGTTCTCTCACAGTTATCATTGAATGTTTTATTGTCATTTTTTTGACCTTATTCATTGTTGCCTCTTAGTTGAAGTTGCTTCCTTGTCCTCATTTGTAAGTCGCTTTGAATAAAAGCGTCAGCTAAATGACTAAATGTAAACGTAAATGTAAATGCATGAGATGATTTCTTTAGAATATATGTTACGTAATGGAAATGTTTTAGAAATGTAATGGTACTTTAGTCTGAATGAGAGAGATATGCTGTTTTGAGAGAAACCCATGCATGACTGTTTAGAGATTATCTACTGTGACATTAACAGATCGACGTTCCAGGAAATACTCCGAAAGCGATATTCCTAATTTTCCCTCGGCATGGGATGTTTCCCTCTATGGAAACCCTGTTATATTGATCTATTTGAAACGTCATGCTCGGTAATACTAAAGATAATCTTATATAAAGGCAGGTTGTGTGTCCGCCCACTGCCTCCCAAGATGATTTTACGCCGCCCGCTCACAATGAATAAATAAAAAAATAATATGAAATTTCACAGTCCTAGAACAAGCTTGAGAAAACCAAAACAGAACATTTTTTTAATTTATTGTTCCATGGAACCTTTCTGTTTCACAACAGGTTCTTTGTAATGGACAATGGTTCTTTACACTAGAACAAAGATAAAGATCTTTATAAAAGAACGAAATGGTTAATCTTTGAATAAATGGTTCTTTGGGAAAGGTTCCGCTAACAACTTAAAAATAACGTCTTTGATATATGAATAAACAACATTAAAAAGTCCTGCTAACGTTATTGCAAGAATGCTTTGATAACGTTAAGAGAATGAGAACATTCCCCGTTAGCTGGGCTAATAACAGCTAATACTCATGTTGTGTTTCAGACCAAACCTGACATTTCTACGCTATTAAGAAAGCTGTGCAAAAAAAACTGACAAAAAAGGTTCTCGGTATCAACTCCACCAGCGTCCACAAGAGCTTTGCTTTCTCACTGGCTCTCAGTTCCCTCTCTTTCCCTCTGATCAATATTAGCAAATTAGCATTTCCAACCCCCATTTCAAAACCACAATCCCTCTAAATTAGTCATTAGAACATCGTCTGCGCAGTGAACACAAGCTGTGCGTTAAACCTGCACTCATTCCATACTGGTTAAAGCAATTTCACCCCCCACACTCACCTCACTCACAACCGTCACTGCACTCACTGCATCGTCAAGAAATCAACATTTGCCCCAGCTAACAGGTAATGTTCTCAGAACATTGACTAATGTTGTTTAAAAGTTTTGTTAACGTTACAAAAAATAATCTTGCAAAAACATTTAGTTATAGGAATGCTGATATATATGTATATATAACAAAAAGTTGTTAGTGGAACATTTTAGAAACATTACAGAATTACTAAACATTTAAATTACTTTCTTATAACCAAACCATAAACAATGTTCTTATAACCAAAACTGGTGAATCTGGTAATCTGGTGAACCTGGCAAATCTGTAAAAAAACATTCATATAAAACAGAGGGAAATGGAGAATAACAGTATGTCTTGACTGGCCGATGCAATAGACTGTTAAACACTGATTTCCGTCCTCAGAAGTCAGATTTAAGCAAACAGAAGATTCTAGATCAGAGATGTGCTGTGAAGGTAGCAGAGGGATTGCAGCTTCCAGCGTTCAGCATTAGTGTAATTGCTTCTCGGATGTATTGATCTTTGAGAGCATTAGCTTGGCGATCATTTGAATTAGGCCACTGTTTCTCAGGCTTGGAGCTTCTCACGAGATCTTCTCACAGATCTCTGATCCTTGTGTTAACATCGAAATGTAAGATCTTCAAGCGCGATCGTTCGAGTGACTGTTTTTGTTCCTCATGAGTTAGTCGATAAAAGACCTTTTCAGGGTCGCTAATGTACTGGATGCAAAATCGGAGAAAACGTGGAAAAGCCAGATAAGGTAAATCTGATTCCTGCTGGTGAGGAAATAAATGCTTTGGTGTGACTAAAGATGAAATGTTTACAGAGTTGTTGAGAGACAGAAGTGACCTCGTCTGATTCCTGTGGCCAAATTCAATTTTAGATAAAGTTATATTTATGATGGAGATTATGTGCTTTTCGGCACTAAAACATGGGATTCGGTATTGCTTTTAATTGCCTTCAACAACAGCCTCTTTGTAAAGCTGACTTTATGACCGATTCATAAAACAATCTGCAAAAAAAACCCTGATAAACATTTAAACAGCAGACAAAAATATTTTTTAGAGAACTTAAAAGTTAAGCCATTTAAGCTCGGTTATAAAACATATTCAAACATTTGTTTTAATTCTGTAATTTTGTTCAAAACACATTACATATCAACTTCTAGCGTTCTACTAACGTTACTGCAAGAACCATGAGAGTACTTTTAGAGAACTTTAGCCAGCATTCTAAGAACGTTCCCTGTTGGCCGGGTAATGGACATATGTAGAGGTGTTAGCATCTGTGTGACATCATAAAGTTAAAAATGAGCCGTTTTTGCAACCTTCAGTATTATTTTTGAACTGGGGACGAACTTCTTAATTCTGAACATCACAGCACGTGTTGAAGAAAATGTGATTTTTCAGCTATGATACGACCCCTCTGTCAGGGTTGCAATAACATTACTTCTTAATCTACCAAAAAACCAAATGAAGCTTAGACTTCATTTGCCATTTCAGATGGAAGGATTTTAAAACAGCACGCTGTCCGTTTTATATTCAGATAAACTCCGCCCATGCCGTGGCGAGCAGCATGAAGAAGTCGTTTCTGAATGAGAATAAAAATGATGACAAAGTCAATGTGCTTCCTGCAATCGCTCCGTGTCATAAATGAAAAATTACCTTGACTGACAGATTGCAATCCGACGACTTCCAAGAATCCAGATCCGCATTTTTCACGCGTCTTTCACGACTGCTGTCGGCGTGCATCCAAAATTGGCTGTAAAAGATAAATGTTTTTACCTCGCTGCATGTGAACAAACAAGTGTTTGTAGTTTTAATTAAGCACATGAAACATTTATCTTGTCAGCAGCTACAGTGTTGCAACAGTTTTGCCCTTTAGTTTGGTCTTTTACCGGTGCTAACAAGGAAGAAAAAGGAAAAAAAAGGCCAGATTCCAAATTTAAAAGTCTTACCTGCATTTCAGGATAGAAGAAACGTACTTACACATTCTCTTCACTTCCTGTGAGGAAAAGTGTCATATCAAAGCACAGAGAACCATAATAAAGGACTACATCCAAATACATAACGGTTCTCAAAGCATATTCTAGGTTCTGTTTAAGAGGAAAAGTCTACAGTGGCATATTCACATTGTTACCCAGATAACAGAATGTTCTGAGAACGTTCTGAACATTGTCTAAAGGTTCTCTTAAAGTTATCAAAAAACATTCTTGCAGTAACGTTAGTACAATGTTTTTAACGTTATGTACACAAAACAGTGTTTGTAAGTTGTTAGTGTAACGTTTTAAAAATGTTACAGAATTTAAAAAAATGTTTAAGCAATAATGTTAATACAATATCTACAAAATTGACATTTTGAACATTACTAGAACATTCAAAATAGCATTTTTTAACATTTATGTTACTTAATGGAAATGTTAGGGAAACATTCTCACAACCTAAAATTGTGAGCGACAGTTTTTACAGGTGCCGGAAATGCAGTGGAACGGAAACATGGAATGTAAATCTGGTGATGTCTTACAGATTCCATAAAGGGCATTTCCAACCTGTTGTCTGGGATTTGGGAATATCTGATTTGCTTGAAGTGCTGATACTCAAGTGGTTTTTACTGTGTCTGTATTATGTTCTGAAAAGGTCAATCCACACGGTATTCACTGGACTGCCAGACATTTTGTGACAAAAAACAAGCCAGCATGGACTTTCCGCCCTTTCCAGGAATTCCACCAGCCTTCCGGTGCATTTTGAGTAGCTCCCGTCACTAAAAGCAACAGCTCTGAGACACAATCCATCTGCTGCATCAAATAAACGTACTAGTGTTATGTTTTAAGCCCTAATGCATTGTCATGTTTGATAAAAACCATCATTAATACTGTTAGCAGAAGCGGTGTAATAAATATTTAAAGACACTTGATGAATTGAGAGGTTGAATTAAGAGCAAACGATCATCCAAACTGACTCAATGCAGAGCAGTTACATTAGTCACCCAGCTAACAAGTTTGGGTTAAAGGAATGTTTCCCTAATATTTACATTAAGTATCAAAAACGTTAAAAAAAAGTTAAAAAATGTTTTGCAGTTTTAGGAATGTTCAAAATGTCAGTTTTTTAGACACTGTATTAATGTTATTGTTTGGTTATATGAATGCTACAATTTTTTTTACATTCTGTAAACATTCCACTAATCACCAAAGAATAATCATGTATAACATTAAAGAACCATTCTACTAGCGTTACTGCAAGAACACTTTTGATAACTTGTATGCCAGTGTTCTGAGAATGTTCCCTGTTATCTGGGTACAAATTTATTGTAAATTCTTTCGCCCTAAAAGCGGATAAACTCCCCTTCAAACTGGAATCTTCTGTCCTTTCTATTTAGGTGTAGGACTGTTATATAAGTGACCAAAACCTTAATCATTTGACAACTAGGAAACTTCCGTAATCCAGTCTGTAATCCAGTCCGTAATCCTATTTCCACATAATCCTAACCGAAATGCGTTCCTGCATTCATATCATAGGGAAGACATTTATGTTGTGTGACCACCTCCATGAGATGCCCAGACTCGCTGCATACGCATCCGAGACGCTATGTAGATACGCAACCCAAATGCTATTAGCTTGGTTTGGCACTTAAACACTTTCACAAAGTAAGCCCATCAAAGTTAACAACCAGAATGAGATTTGAGGCCAATTCTAAATGAAAGTTTGCTGATTGACATGACAGGCTATTGATCTGCTTATGCTGGGCCGTTAAGAACTCATCTGAGAATCTATTCAGAGGTTTAGCAAAAACGCCACGTAGCTCCTGAAATCAAACCACATCAAATTACTGCCTCTATTTTCTCGACCCACTGAGGCTGTTACTGTCCTTTTGAGACTCCTTATAAAAAACCAACAGAGTATTGATCACTGCTGGTGGGGCTAAATGGAGTCTTTGACGAGATGCTTCTGAACACACATCTTCATGTTGACCTGCTGCTCTGGGAAACATCTTCTATTAAATGCTACACCTCAACTAACAGGAAACGTCTTAGAATGTTGGCTAATGTTGGCCTCTCTCGAAGTTATCGAAAATGTTCTTGCTGTAACATTAGTAGAACCTTTTTTTAACGTTATAAATATCATATACCAAAAACATTATTCTGTTATTTTTAAGTTGTTAGCAAAATGTGTTAAAAACATTACCGAATAAAAATGTTTGAATAACCAGCAATCATGTTAATATAACGTCTAAAAAACTGGACCTTGGAAGGTTCCTGGAACATTTAACATTTTTGTTACTCAATGGAAATGTTGGAAATTACTCAATGGCAAACATTCTTACAACCTAAAATTTTAAGCTTGGAAATTAACACACTGGGAAGTGTATCAAACCTGAAGCGTTCTTTGCATTCAGTCCGACGCTTAATAGCAAAATATGCTTCATAAATGGCTACATTGCAAAGATTGTGTTTACAAAGAGGTTTATAATGCATTTCTAATACACTGTATGTGTCACTATGTCGGCTTGATCATTCGAATGGCCATTTAACAGGTTTATGTATTAAGTATGAGGGCACCATTCAGTTTAACACTGTGTGTTGCTATGTATCATAATCAGTTAGCGAGACACAATACAGATATGCTTGTTTACTTTATCTTGTCCTGAAGCATCAGATTCCACAGTGATGAATTGTGGTCTTAATGTGTTTCACTTTTATCATATGCAGTAAAGTGACTCTACAAACATCCCATTCGATCCACACAAATTGATAATGTCCCGTGCAGCTATGAAGATAAACGCTGCATCGTAAAGAGCCGCCCGTTGTTTTGTTGTTCCATTCGTTTTTCTGCCTCTCTTTCCTTTTCCCCGTCTGCTTTTTTCTGCCGGCTGATGGAATGGAGCTGATTTAGAACACAATATATCATCTGCATTAGCTGAGGGCATCTCCGGCCGTCTGTGAGCCCAGCATGGCTGGTTTTCCACAGACTCCGGTCCCTTGCTGCCTATGTGGGCAATTAAAATCATTGCTCGCACATATTAGCAGCACTGTGATGAAGAGTCGCTCTGAAATGTTTGGTCCCTAAACATATTGCATTGAATCTTCCAAAGGTCCAATTTCTAGCGATCGCGTGAAATTCTGTGCATCGCCAAATTGTTTACCTAGAGCATATTTCATTTTGACTCTAAATGCTTTGTAACAAATACCAATTAAGCAGTTTAAATAAAATCCTAGATTTTGCAAAGAAAGATTTTTACCAACACTGTAATATTGAATAGTTTATTTTTATTCTTTTGTAATTTTTTTACACTACATAGTCAAAAATATGTGCTTGTGCACATTAAATGAAACAACGATGGTCAATTTGTTGCTATGCCAGTTTTCTTCTGAAACAAATTCCACTAGAACATTTGCTTCAATCAGACACAAGACACAAGGTCATGTGATCAGGCAGGTGTTGGCTGATGGGTCTTTTGCTTGCAGTAGGTGTTTTTACTAATTCCTCCCAAAGGTGCTCAATAGGTGTTCAGGTTTGGATGTTGTGCGACCAGGTATGTTTTTTCCACACCAGGCAAATCTTTTCTATATTGACCCCTCTGTGCAAAAGCGAAAATTGCCGTGCTAAAGAAAAGGGCATTTTTAATGTATAATGCAACATTATTCCATTATTTAATGGAATAGCTACCCAACCCCAATGCTATATAATGTGTACGTATTGTTCGGTAAATTAAAGTATGTTTTTAACATTTGGCAGATGCTTTTATCCAAAGCAACATACAATGCATTCACTGTTTTATCAGCATGTGTTTCCAGAGAATTGAACCCACAACCTT
>JAZGTJ010006479.1:0-24821 GCA_036877575.1 Botia almorhae | reverse complement strand
TGTGCTGAGCAGTGAATGAAGAGTTCTGGTGAGAGATTCTTTGGGTTGTGTTGACCGGCTTGCGCACAGGCTGTTGGGAATAGAGATTAAAGTTTTCCATTGGTCTCTTAAAGGAGAACGGCAGGTGTACTAAAGCTGTTTCAATCAAACCGGATCAAGCTTTGATTCCACAGAAACACACCTTGCCATGATTCTCCGGGTTTCTTCAAAGCTGTGTGTGACTTTTGAGTCAGAAAGCATTTGGAGTTTTTCATTTAATCTGAAGGCAAATGACTGAAGGATGAAGAATTCAGATACATCAGAAACTAAGTTCATACTCACTTCATACAGAACTGTGTGTGTGATGTCATAACTAAACAAACCAGCAAACAAAACATTGTTTTAATCAATCGAAAGTTGATGCTGTTGAAGACAATCCCCTTAAAACCCTGTAATTCATACATAACTGCTCATGTTAATGACACATATTAAATGACATAAAACATTATTAAGTCATATTTGCTCCACCGTTTTTGTCCACCAGCTATATACATTATACATTTGATCAGTACGTGTGCTCCCGTGGGAATCGAACCCACAACCTTTGCACTGCTAACGCAATGCTCTAGGAACACATTATAGCTACAGGAACACATTTTGTAAATGATGTCAGATATCATTATGAAAAACCAAAAACTTTTAGCGCCTTCATTTTAATGAGTATAATAGTGTGTTGCTGAACACCAGCCGTGTGACATGTGTTACATATGTGGCATAAACAGCGACGTGTCTCATCAGCCGGACATTCAGACTTCCAGAATTTTCCAGCCCTGAGCGCTCGCTCATGCCAGCAGCCAATTTAACATTGATAATTGGAAACTTGAGCCTGGAACGAGCGGCGCTCGTGACAAGCTGTGCAGAGTCAGGTTTACTATAGCGGTAAAAATAGACCATCAGACACTTTAAATGAGGGAGCAGAATGACTGTGTTTAGCCAGCAGTGCTGCTGGTCTCCTGGCTGGCCAGAGATCTGACTGTGATCATCTGCTGATGAGATGAAAATAATACTGTATCATCTCCCATCATTTTAAGCTATGAAGCACAGTGACCTGCAGTATTTCCTCTGTATGAAGAGAAACATCACACCTTCTGTTTAATATCTCACTTGTTTCTAAGAGACATCAGTGAGGTCAAATGGAAAGCAAAATGAGACTTACTATCTTCCACACAACAGGGCTGTGAAAAATTTCAAAACAAAAAGTCACATGGGTGATGACCGAATTTTCTGTTTTAAATGAGCTTTACCTCAAAAGACCTCTGCAAACTCACATGTATCTCCTCTGGAGTTTTGGAAGAGATCTCAGGAGGTCTTAGACTGTGCTCAGATTTGCCAACAACGTTCTCCTTTCTGTAGATTCTTAAGAAGAAACATCAGAGACTGAATCTTGAGCAGGAGACCAGTGAGAACTTCTGAGCTGTGAAACCGCATCACCTGCATCTTCCTCTTCTATCATCTCTGTCATAAAACCCAGAAACAAAGTTCAGAAGATTCTAGATTCATGAGGTCTGCGGTCATGACCTGTGCACGTACTTCCAGATGCAACATGTACAGAGAAGTAAATGACTGCAGAAAGCAAATTTAATAACTGATATTCATAATTTGTATGGTGATGTAATATCTCGTGTAAATATGGCACAGGGTGCTCATTACACCACAGAGGAAAGCCGAAAACATAAATCTGCTTTTAAAAACAGAGCTATAAGATTCTCATTACAGTTATTTTCCATAGCCATGAAGAAGAAAAATTGGTCTGAAACTTTGGTAAATTGGTCTGGGTGTTATTCCAAGCGTTAATGGCAGAACATCAAACTAATTAAGTAGACACAAACCAAAGAGTAAAATCCTTTTATAACAATCCAATCTGACGTTCTCTAAAGTTCTCCCAAACATTCTTGCAGTAATGTTAGTAGAACATTTTTTAACTTTATATATATCATAAATATCAAAAATGACGTTCCTCTTTTTCACCTATTTTTTTTCAGTGTAAAAGTGGAATGTTTTAAAAACAATAGAATTTAAAAAGTTTATATCAAGGTCTCCAAAACAAGCAATAACATTAATACAATGTCTAAAAACATTCCTAGAACTTTCAAAATAACATTTTTAATGTTTGTGTTTGTTAATGGAAACGTTACAGAAATGTTCTTACAAGCTGAAAATGTTAGCTGGGAGGTTAGAAGTGAACTGCCTATGCGGTCAGCAGACAGCGGGGAGAGTTCATTGATATGATTCTTCTCTCAGCTGAACGTATGCTGTCTCTCTCATGAGGGTGAGCTCTCTCTCCAGTCAAACAGATGTGTTTCAACCCCAGTCCAATTCTACATGAACAATCTTATCTGTTTAGCAAATGTGCAGCATGAAACCTACTTGTTACCCAGCCATCATTGTATCAAAGTCTGGCGCTCTGTAGCTGAAATGAGGGAAATCTGTCTATATGTTCATGCCATGCATAATATGTTGTTCCTCGTTCAGGGTTTGACATCTGAGCTGAGCTGAGCTGGCCCCATATCTGCATTTTACAACTGTTGACACCGTGATTAAGGTTCAGCAAAGTGAACTACCTAGTTAGCAAAGAATGTTTTCATTAAGTAACAAAAATGTTAAAAATTTTGATGTGAATATGTTCAATATAATGTTCAAAAAAGAGGATTTAGAGAATGACAGACATATCTGTCAATCAATCTATCAATATACTGTCATATCTATCAATTTACTAAAGCAGAATCTGACACTGTGTAAAATCAATCATGTATGTTGTTTACTGGCATGTCATTCTCAAGAGCTGTTTTCAAGACGAGCTGCAAACCATCATGTAAAACACACATGATAGAGAGAAACTGGCTATTGATCTATGAAACTGAATATAAGACAATATCTTTGCTCTCTGCTCGCTAACTGCTTTCTGGAATGGCTGATTCTGATTGGTCAATGCCACTACTCTGCAGTCAGTTTTGTATGATGAGTATGTCTGAATAACGTTGGCTCAAAGTTATCACAAACACTCTTGTAGTAACATTAGTAGTAACATTGTTTTAAACGTCATATATACCATTTATATCAAATATGTTGTTTTTAAGTTATAGGTGGAACATTTAAAAAATTTAAAGAATTAAAAAAAACGTTTAATTAACATTTTCATAACCTAGTATTAATGTTGATGTTAACACCTAAAAAGCATTTTAAACGTTTCTTGAACCCTTTTTAATGTTTTTGTTACTGGGAAATGTTACGGAGACATTCTTGCAAGTTGTTAGCTGGGTAATTCCAACGCAAATCATCATTATGAGTGTATTTATTAAAACATGAGATAATGTGAGCTACAGTCAGTCATGACAAAAATAAACCCCCTCACATTTACACAAGATTCCTGTCTGGGTTTATTCTGCAGTAATGACAAAATGACTGTCTGTTATCTGTTAATTAATTTCATTCATTTCATTTTCATTTTCTTGTTTCTGTTATGGTCCAGAACGTTCTCTGATGGTCTGACCTGGATGACAGGAAGAATCTGGATGTAAATTCTCTCTCCTCCAGCTGGTCTTTGCATTACTTGTGTCTGGTCTATACAGTGGACTTGTTCATGAGATGACAGACAGGTGGATGTGCTTGTTGCCCGTGGCGATGCCTTACAGCATGTCTCACACAGAAGAACAGAGAAACCACTGAGAGAGAGAATAATGATGAGCAATGAACCTGTTGAGAATATTCACAGGAAATACACAGAAGTTAAAATAACAGGACATGGCAGATAGCATTTTTTAGCTGATTGTCCTAAATGATCCATTACAATATCAGCTGGTGTGAGCCTCATAAATCCCAGTGTGTTACTGGAACCACTGGCTGTTTTAGACAATGCGCAATATAACAAAGCACAAAATCCACTGAACGTCCAGCTAACAATTTTAGGTTGCAAGAATGTTTCCATTAAGTAACATAAACGTAAAAATGTGTTTTTAAACATTTAAAATGTCCAGTTTCTTAAATGTTGTACTGTATTAACATTATTGCTTGGTTATAAGAATGTTATTTAAACATTTTTAATTGTGCAATGTTTTTAAAATGATTCATTAACAACTTAAAAACAGCATTTTGTGACATCTGATACATAACATTAATAATATATAAAACGTTACTGCAAGAACATTTTTTAATAACCAAGAGAACTTTTAGAGACTGTTAGCCAATGTTTTGAGAACATTTCCTGTTAGCCGGAAATCATAAAGATTAATATGCTGTGCAGTATAACCCAGTAAGGGGATGGAGAAAGTTATTACATTTTGAAAAGATTATGAAGACAAACACTTTCTTAGAATATCTATTAATAAAATAAAAACAATAATTGTTTGATTTAATATAATCAGTTTAATCTGTTGATTAGATGGGCTCTTTCGGTATAAGTGGACACTTCTTGGCAAGCATATATTACAATGTGGACCAGACGTCCTGCCAACAGGAAAAATCAGTTTGGGATATCACCCAAGAGCCAGTCAGAACGAGCCTCTCTCAGTTTTGTCACAAGTGGACACTGAGCTCAGCAAGCATTGGTCATTTACACCCTGACAGCAGAGACGAGTGGAGCTGCAGTCAACACCCTCTGGAGAGCCATCATTCCGGTGAAGAGCTGCAGAACTGCCCCTGCTGCTGCGCCTGCAACCTCTTCGCTTTCCAACACTGCAGGTGAACTTACCGGACGAGTAGAGAAAAGATTTCTCTGCCCATCAGTTTCCTCTGCCAAGCTCTGCGGGCGGCAAACGGCAGCATGCTGTCTGCTTGAGTTGATTAGCACCCTGGCGTGTGTTTTCCCGTCACTTTCTCACACAAGAAACTTGGCAGCGTCGCTCTCTGTGGGTTTATTCCAAGTAAACCCCCCCGCTCACAAAAACAAGAATACACGCACATACACAAACTTCTGCTTCATGCTGGTGAACTAGTGACCTGTGTTACTAGCGAAGTTTCAGTCATGAATGACAAAATCGATGTAGTTACATTTCAACATTTTATGTTCAATTCCAGAATATTGTGCATTTCTGAAGGGCTCTTAAAGGTAGGTTTGTGCCCGTTTTTTTGTTATGCTTGTTGACAAACGTTAGCATTAGCAAACATTTTGAGAACATACCTATTAGCTGTTATACTGCAGTAAGATTTGATTCTCCCCAGCCAACAATTTTAGGTTGTAAAAACTTTCCCCCGATAGCCAAGTCTGTTCAGATCTGTCTGAGTGATCTGAAATCTGCTGAATTTTCTACCCTTAATAGTAAACAAAATGTCAAGCTCTCTGAAAGTAATGATCAGAGGTGTATCTCACAAATAACAGCCTGTCTTCTGAGGGTTAGTGTGTCCAGCATTATTTTCCCTCAGTATTCTCATCTCTGCTCGACTCACTCATGCTATTAGATCAGTGTGGAGCAAAATAAGGACGAGATCTTGAGGAAGCACTTTAAATTGGTCTTGTGTTGAGCACGTTTGTGTCTGTCACAGGGGAAAGTCTGAGTCAATAAGAAACCCTCTCGCTCAGTGGAGACAACACAATCCACTATCAAACCTATGAAAGTGGTTTCAGTGTATTTGATTTTCAGTTATTCTTGAATTTCCGGTCTATCAAAGGTATACGAAGGAGAAATCATTCAAAAGGCATAAACAAAACATGACTGGAACAGAATCGATTATGTTTACCAGAATGAACCAGATCAAGCACAACGGACTGTGTGGTTTTATTTATTTATAATCTCTTCACTGAATTCAGCAGTAGATCTCTGGAGTTCTGGATGAGCAACACAACATGCAGAAAATATGATATTATTCTCTTGTCTGGCTCATATTTCAACCTGAAATATCAAAATAAAAATAAGGAATCAGATTTGGCATAAAGTAAATGAAGCTTGTTTTTTTATCATTACATATTTAGGATCATTAAATGGACTGTTCACCCAAAAATGAAAATTCTTTATCGTTCACTCACCCTCATGTCCTTTATTGCTTTTGAGGAACACAAAAGAAGATATTTTGAAGTATGTATGAACACAAAACCACTGAGACATTTCCCAAAATATCTTCTTTTGTGTTCCACAGAAGAAAAAAAAAGTTTTTGGGCAAACTATCCCTGAAATTTCATTACGAGAAAAGAATGTCATGCGTACAGTATTCTAAGTGTACAATGCTAACATACATATATACAGCACTGCATATATTACATTACACTGTATATATTTACATACAGAATTCTTAAAGACACAGTAGCAAAAAAACTGTTTAATTTCTAAATTAGTCTCAGAAATGGAAATAGTCAGAGAATGAAAATCTGTATTATAATCAAAATGTTACAAAACATGTAAAACATGGTTTCATTTAGAACAGATCATCACAATGTGATCTACTCAACTAAGAAACTAAAGGTTAAATCTGATCAAGACTGAAGAGTGTGCCAGCCGATGTGAAAATACAGCTGCTATTTAAATCCACAAACACTATTTAAAGCAGACAGGCAGATAGCTCCGATGTTGAACTGGTTACATGAGTCAAGCTGATAATGACATGAACTTATCAACACTAAAACCATCCGCACGGTTTAAACAGGTCTGGAATTTTCATATCAAAGGCACTTTAGAATCTAAAGCCCATTATTGTGTACACACTTAGCATGGCGGCGAGCGTGTACATTCTGGTGCATTCGCACCTTTAAATGTGACAGCACAGTTTAAAATATGACCATTAGCCCAGAGGAGCTGCTGCTATAAGATAAAGCTCTTGAGTAATGCATCGCTGAACTGATCTGTCAGCGCATTTGGTGAAAGCTGCCCAGACTGAGGACGAAGGCAACACGCAATAAATTATTCCGCTGGCTGTAGCTACCAGACCAGCGCTTATCAAACTAATGCCAGCAGCAGTTCAGCTCGTCCATCTTCTGCTGTCAGCCGCATCTCCACCAGACATTCCCCGCACCTTCCCAGCGAACAGGTTGTAAGAACATTTCTCTAATGTTTGTTATCAGGTTACAAAAACATTACATATGCTATTTTGTTAGTTTTCTTTTTAGGTAAAATCGGATCTTTTTAAGTTGCAGGTAGGACACAACATCAATGCCGAGCAGTGGGGCGAATCTTTCTGCTTTCGGTTGAGCAAATTCAATCTATATGCGACGAGTGTAACGAATCCAAGCATTATATGCTGGTTTTTAGCTCCATATTATCACTACTGACACCAAAAACAGCTAAAAGTGGGTCTGGATCATTACCAACACTTCTGTCAATAACTGAAAAACTGAAATCCAATAATTACTAGTCTTATCAGAACCGGAGTAAGATAAGGATACTGTATTGAATGCTAAGCTGCTATGTACTTGCTCAATAACTGATTTCTGTTCATTTGTAACCCAAAAAGTTTAAACGGTAACAACTGGAAAAGGTAAGAGCTAAATCATGCTAATTTCCAAACATTGTTTGGCCAGAGTGAATTCTCTTCCATCTTAAAGACATTGTCTGATCTCGGGGGAGACTGTGTGTAAATAACATGTCTGCTTGATTACTATCTGAGGTAGAATTGGTATGTGACGTGACTCTTGTGCTTTTAATCCTTCATCTTCCACGAGACTGTGTGGCATTATGGGGGATCAATGCAGAGCAGGCGCTCATTCAGAACGACCCGGAGCACAGCGCTGTAAGACTGCCCTAATGGAGCTCTTAAAAGATACATGCAGTACACGAAACAGTCATTTACTCCGAGCTGCTGGTGCGCGGGGGATCGTTTAAAGACGCGCCGAGCGGGTCAATGCAGCTGTAATTGTCAGGACAAACGCTGGGTTTCAGTCTCAGCCTCTTTCTCTCTGTTATCCGTCTGATCTCGTAACAGAAATGGATTTGTCTCATTTTCCCTTCTTTTCATTTGACAGGCTCCTTTAATAACATGCGGTAACAACATGCGGCAGCTGCATGTGATCAATACGCATTAGTCCACTGTAATGTCACTAATGTATATGATGAGAGTGATTAAATGAATCTGCACGCTGTACATTAGCAGATTCCTTTCTGCGCTACTATAAATGTAGTAAATTATTAATGTGGAGGAAATGACACCCCACAGGACCTGATTCAATTTAACAGTAGAGTAATACTTACTGTACATACACTGTACTGACCATTTGTCGACCATCAACTGCCTTATACTTTTAAATAAAAACATAATGCAATCATAATGATTTGTAATTTGGGCTGTCAGGTCTGGTTACCCTGGAAATGTCAGTTTGGATTCATTCGATTTCAACCTATGCAAAGAAAAGTACGTAACATAACCTGCAACTTAACACCCTAACAACCAATCACAACAGCCTAGCAACAACCTAGCAACCACCCAAAACACCTTAGTAACCACCTAGCAAAATCTCTCTCATGCATATGTGTTGCCGACGCATCTGATGCATTTATATTCCACACAAGCACGTTTATGCATTAGTTGCTCTGGTTGATGACTTTGTTTTGCAATAAACATATGCTGGCGTATGTGCAAGGGCTGCTCAAGCAGAACCACATTTAAATTCACACCGCGGCGCACAAAACCCCATTTACCTTTTGTTTTCCATCAATTCTAACAATAGCCGCTTGTCCTTTCCTCACTGTGTATATAAACAGTCCAAAGAAGCAATTAATTGTGGCGTTGTGGACAATTCCAGCCCACAGAAAATATCTTCAACATCCAACCCAACACAAAGAGTAACTGGAACGGCGCTTTCAAAGAACAGACATGAATAATTATCAGGTTTTTCAAGGTGACATTTAAAATGAATCGGAGAGAGGGCACGCACAGAAAGTCAATAAAAAAATGGGCTAAATGACGAAACGGTGAGACATCTTTGTCCAGCAAACAACAATATAAAGTAATAATGCTCACACAGTTTAATCAAGCTTAGCATTTAGTGACAGCTGCTGGCAGTGTGATGGACATCCGTGTGACAGAACAGAAAATGTGTCTCATTTAATGTTCTGGAATATAAAATATAGCTGACTAAAATTCTAAGAGGAGCTGCCATAATAAAAGCTCGATGTAGATATTCTGTGATTTTGTGATAAGTGTACATCAATCAAAACACACCAATCACATAGCAACACCCTGGCAACCACCCACAACACCCCAGCACTGTGGCGTGGCAACACTACTTATATAACAGTTAACATCATGTTGTTTAGGGCCGCACAGCTAACAATTTTAGGTTGTAAGAATGTTTCGAATGCTAACACAACTTATTGTTTAATTAATGCTATTAATGTTGAGAACGAACATTAAATAAATGCAGGTCCATCATTATTGTCTGCACATCTGCATACAGTATGTTTTCAGGGTCAAAACGCTGGTGGCTCTTCATGTCTGTTTCACTCATGCGGGATTTCAGACTCCGCACACAAACTCAAAACAGGTCAACAAATGGACATAAAATATGCTGGGGTCGCTGTGTGCTACAAGCTCAGCAAAATGACTTCCTGAAATGTCTCTTTTGAGCAATGATCTTGTTGGAAAATTGCTTTGTTGTTTAGCTCTCTAGCAGAAACACAGCGCGTATCTCTTGCTGAAATGCTTCGGTTCACCGTACCGCACGTAGGCACACCATCCCCAAATCACAGCTCCATATCTCAGCTGGCCGCCTGCCTTTTGATTATATATGAGGGGCACTTCTTGCAAAACAATCAGTTTCTGAGTGGTTGAAGAAAGAACACAGAGTAAGGGCTGTTTAGTTTGGTGAACCCTAACAGAATATTGTTGTCATGAACCCACGGGATCAACATCAGTGCCATGAAAAATGTGTAGGAGGGTTGCTAGGGAGTTTTGGATGGTTGCCAGGTGGTTGCTTACAAATCGAAGTCAAAGGAGATCAGCCTTACAATTTGTCCTTTTGATGTTCTGCGCTCTGGACTACCACCAGACAACCACCAGAACATTGGCTACTGTTCTCAGAAAGCTCTCTCAAAGTTATTGAAAACATTCTTGCAGTAATGCTAGTAAAACCTTTTTCACATTATATATCACATACATCAAAAACGTTATTTGTTTATGTAGTGAAACATTTAAAAAATGTTACAAAATTCTTCATAAACGAAACCTCTTCTTCTCTCCCAACTGCCACATGTTCTGAAAGCAGCCCATTAATTGGGCAGCGAGAGCGGGACCATCTGCAAAGATCTGCTGCCATCACTCAGGCTTGATTTATGACTGCACGGCCCAATTCATAATGAGCCCAGCTGAACGCAGACGCTGCAGACGGTCGCCCTCTTCCAATTTACACAGGTGTAGTGAGCGCTCGCATGCCATGCGCCCGCGCCGTCCCCCAGCTCACAAATGATGTTATGATAGGAGAGGAACAGACCTGTTTGTTTTAAGCAGTCGTGCTGCTGGGTTTCCTCAGTGAATGATGGGCTGAGCAACGCAGGGTGATAACTGTTGATTGTGGTGTCGAACTGACTCGTTCTTGGTCATTTATAAAAAATGACCTCTCGCTGCTCCAAGATTCAGAACTGTTCAGGAACTTACAGTTACAGTTACAGAACTTTTAATGAAAAACTTTATACATATTTAAACCCAGAGAGGCGGTGACGGAAACTGGAAGGAAAGTTGCAAGTTTTCCTCAGACAGGCAGCAAAAATTGAGGTGAATATAAAATCTGTCGGTTTGGTTTATCTGTCTGTAGTGTAAACAGGAGACAAACTGAATTCAGATTTTTATAAACCTGATCAAAGCTAATGTATATGTGATTTGATACTCAAAAATGACTTAAAGTTTTTCAGTCTGAACAATTGAGTCAAATGGTCACAATAAACACGAGCAGGGACTTAAAAACTCTTTTAACTATGTACCGATGCTTGAGGTATTACTATGGTAATCTAGAAATTCAAGATTTTTGATTAGATTGTCTGAACAAAGAGATAAAAACATGCAGACACTCAGCCAGAAACTCTCAAAAACAACAAAACTATAAATTAAACTGTTGGATATTAAAATATCCAGTTGCATCACTCAGTAACACTACAGATCAGTTATGCACACGCAACACAAGAAAAACCAGATTAAACCTGTAATTCTTCAGAAATTTCCTAAGCAAATAAACAATATATTTCCTAAGAAATATGTTATGCTAGTACTAGTTTTTGGAGCCTCAGTATATCTGAAGCTGAACTCATGGTAGCTACAGCTATATAACAGATACTCGGCTTGCATGTCTACACCTCATCAACAACGAGGGGAATTCTGGAGTTGAAGGACTGACTGCTGTTTCAGAAGATATCCACAGTGATGTCATGTTAATGTCCATTCTGTTGTCCCACGGGATAAATGAGGACAAATGTTCTATGTATTAATGAAGCAGATGGGCCAGTGATGAAGGTCAGAAGCAACTCACCCTCAACATGTCTCAGTGAGCAGAATTTAGATGGATCAAATTTAACAGGTCTAAGAAAAGATCGTGATATCAGTGCTAATGTAAACAATCAGCTTGTTATTTTACTGCTTGTTTTTGATTGAGTCTTACCATCCAGCTTTTGAGAAACAGTGTACCAAACCTCCCGCCGTTTGCCTGAATTCTGTGAACTGCAGGAATGATGGATGAGTCATGCTGAGAGACGCTCAGATGAGAGTTCTGGAGATCAGGAAGTGTGTGGGGTTCGATATGCCTCATGATTCCGTACGAGACTTTAAAAAAAGAAATGTAAACAAGTGATGCCTCACGCAACATCAAACAGTAAATGTGCAGCTAGCATTTAACATCCTTATGAAGATCTAAAATACTCATTAAAGTCGACATGACCCAGAAGCTGCAACCCACTTCAGTGAAACGTTATTTTAAAGTGAAATGAAAAATGAAGGGTGTGGCTTGTTTTCACTAAGACTTGATTGGATCTAATAAAAGTAGATGTCAGTGGATGACTTCAGATGTCATGCTTATCTTAAAAAAACTCCGAACGACTGAATCAGAGAGGTCTAATTTTTTAGGTCCACATTTCTTCACATTTTTAAAACACACTGTATTGTTGAAAGTTTTTACACACACCACCAGTTTGCCAGTTTGAATCTAGCAGAAATGCTCAGAAACCTTTAAAGTGATTTGAGTGCTTACCAAGAACAGAACATCTCATCTGAGCTGACCTTGAGTCTGAGCGTGTCAGGTTGGTGTTGAAAGTTCAGGAGCGTTCATCTCTGGAGGGTTTGATTCCAGCAGTGGTCATGCTCTGGTGACCTGCAGTCAGAAACCTCATCTTCTGATTGTCTTATCATTACTTCGTTGTGTGAGGACTGAAGTGGCTGCAGCCTTGAAATGGGCTTTTCTGGATCTGATGGACACACCAAAAATGATTTGAAACGGTTCCTAAAACATTCAAAATAACCGTTTTAACAGTTTTGTTACTTAATGGAAACATTAGGGAAACGTTTGTATGACTTAAAATGGCAGCTAATGTGATTGGGTAGAATATCTTCAAGGTAAACATTTCGTGTGCTTCTCTGAGATTCGAACCCATGACCGTGGCATTGCTAGCACCACGCTCTATTATTTGAGCTTAGATCAGATAGCCAGATCAGATCTTTGATATAGAGTTATGATATATTTGATATTTAATATACAGTTATAAGAAGACACCATCCTCAGAGTGATGCAACGAACGCTGATGCATCAATTGCTCATTTTTAGCAATGTCAGATCCACTCAAATGGCATTAAATATGCATTAAAATACTGTGTTTGGTTTAAGATCACTAAATTGCTTGTCAAATGAGTTTTGCAGCTGCAGATATAACTAAGAGCTTTAGTGTATTTGAGTTAATGAGCACATTTAATGGAGCAGTTTATGTTTGATAATGATTATAGCAGAAATGTTATGTTCCTGCTCTTAAAAATACTGGGATGTTTCAACCAATATTGGATTAACTTGTAAAACATTATTAACCCAATAGTTGAGCTTGTCCATATTTTACCAAACTGTGAATTAAAACAACCTAAAATTGTTTTACACTGTACTTTCTGTACTTTATTTTCACAAAACTGAACAGAGAAAACAGCAGCAAAACTATTAAAACACGACCCTTTAGACACAAAATAGCTGCTATTAAAACAAATCTTGAGCTCGTGTTTTTTCATAACCTTTGGGTTTTGAATCACATGAATTTGTTTTGATTGGCACAACACATTCATTTCTGTCATCACTGTCACGTGTCACTTGAGTTTTGAGAAACTGGACAGTTTAAACGGTCAGCAAATCTCTCTCCTCCTAAATGAGCTGCAGGAAAATAAGTGGGAGTCATTCAAATCTATTTCTACAGACTGTTTTTCAAGCAGACAGAAATCTTTTAGAGGAAACTGACTGACCCGAGCCAGTTAAAGCAGAGCTGCTACTGAAAGACACTCACCAGAGGAAGAAAAATCTCCAGCTGTCAGCAATTCCGCTCTGACTTTCTCTTCTCACTTTTTTTTACTTTTATGCTGCTTGAACACAAGTGTATTTTAACAGCCGTTCTGCTTGTTGTGTTTCCACCAGCTGTAGACACAGCAGACCACAGACTGTGGGGCTGTTCAATAGGATAAACGAATAAACGTTGAGTTCCAATTAACACGTATTACCAACATGTGCGAGGACAGTAAAAACTGTACGAATAATAAAATATTCTTTAGTGCAAATATGTGCAAATATTACTAAAACTCTAGGAACTGTAAACATCAATTCAAGAACATCTATCTATTCTAGATAATCTAGAACATGAACATCAAGATATTACCTGTACATTAGCGCAGGACCCGTGCAACACTCTCAGCTGGAGGCGGAAGCTGCGTTATAACCGGTTTGCATGCATTAACTTTGTGAGCGTCTAACATCGCAAAGTTGCACCATAATAAAGAGGCTGTCAGAAGATTTAACAAAATAACCCGGTTATGAAATATGAAGGTTAAACAGGAAGATGCATGAGAGGAATGTAAAAATACACTATTCAGAAATATGGATTTTTCTTTAGACAGGATAAGATGTCTGAGAGGGCAAGAACAGAAGGTCATTTCATCCATATAATAGACTGCATTCAGGCAGAAATAACGATCACAGGCTGTGACACACAAATTTAACTTACATATCAGTCACCAATCTCTGCATGTCATCTGAATACCGTCTGAACGCACAGAGGTTTATGTGCTGCACTTACTCATGTGGACTGGACACATGATTTACAAACTCCAGACAAAAGATACACACACACTCTGTGATCTATTGAACTGTGACGTCATCTCAGACGATGAACATCAGTTGTGTCACCTACAGACTTCCTCCATGTTAGAAACTCGGATGTATGAAGCTGTTTGAAGAGAGAAATTGATCAGCCAGATCGAACGGAATTGATCTGATATGCAGTGGCTGATGATTGGACACGACACACTGAATTACGGACACGACACACTGAATTACGGACACGACACACTGAATTACGGACACGACACACT
Organism: Botia almorhae; assembly: GCA_036877575.1. Taxonomy (NCBI): domain Eukaryota; kingdom Metazoa; phylum Chordata; class Actinopteri; order Cypriniformes; family Botiidae; genus Botia; species Botia almorhae. The sequence continues at coordinate 10,328 of JAZGTJ010006479.1, read as the reverse complement.
GAATTACGGACACGACACACTGAATTACGGACACGACACACTGAATTACGGACACGACACACTGAATTACAGACACGACACACTGAATTACGGACACGACACACTGAATTACGGACACGACACACTGAATTACGGACACGACACACTGAATTACGGACACGACACACTAAATTACGGACACGACACACTGAATTACAGACACGACACACTGAATTACAGACACGACACACTGAATTACAGACACGACACACTGAATTACAGACACGACACACTGAATTACAGACACGTCATTTGAGGAGACCAAAGAGTATTACGATGAAAACAGGGTTTCTGTGCCAAACGCATCTCACATTTACCCAGCTATTAATTTGGAAAGTAATTTGGGAGTTCTGCCACAGCGTCTTCATTTGATTCAACACAAAAGTGTCTTTATTTGGTAAAAATGAAGACAAATCAGTTAATAATAAAGTTTGTGACAGATCAGGGTTCAACACGATCTCCTTACCTTACCGTGATTCTCAAAGGTAAGTTTATAACAATGATTTATAATTTCAGCTGTCGGGTATGATTCCGCAGGAAATGCAACAGCATTGTTTCTGCAAACACAAAGAAGATCTGGCTACTATATCACATGTCCGGGTACTGATGACGATGCAGCGTTTGTAGCTTGTATTTACAGCTGTTGTTTAGTACTTCAACTGGTCATCCATGTTAAAAAAGTAACTCTGCAAGTAATCTGCAATTTTATGTTTCAAACAGAGATGGCGATAGAGAGGCAAAAGTTACAGATTGCATTTAAACATGTTCATCTCAGGCAGATCCACTGAATTTCTGTCTTAAATACTAAATCAACAGCGTGCACGGTGTGTGTGCACGGGACCTAAAGACCAGCAGTCCGTTTGATTCATATCAGAATGAAACACTAGTAAACTGCTTACTGCACACTACAAAGTATACACTGCACTAAACATTAGCATTCTGCTTTATTGTTTATGATCTGCGGTCAGAACGTGCCCCAGACTTTATTCTGCTAATCGAAAGCTTTGCTTTGTGGCACAAATCTGAACCACTTCTCCGTTATCAGCCTGTTTCTCTTAAAGCAGCTGTTTTTGTTTACTGTACCTGGAATCCAATATCTGTAATGACATCAGCTTCAGATTTTGCCACCTTCATTTTAAACTTCACTTTCCATTTATCCACCCACCCACACACACACACACACACACACACACACTCTCTCTCTCTCTCACACACACACCCTCTCTCTCTCTCTCTCTCTCTCTGTAACTGTGTTATCCACACACACAGCAGTTGTTCAGAGAGATAATTCCTTACTCTTCATTTTATTCGGTCTCTGTCCAGAAACTCCCTCTCCGCCTCAGCCGGCCTTTTATTGCCTTTCCCCCGTTTCCCAGCACAGCACAGAGGTCTCATATCTTCTACCCATCTTGACTTATTTTCTTCTCTTTTCTTTTGCCTTTTCTCTCTCTCTCGAACAGCTTGCGGAAGTGTGAACGTTTCTCAGCCGAACACTTCCTGAGATGCTGAATCCCGTAGTGGAAAATAAGATAAAAATAAAAGATGTTTGTTCCGTTATCAAAGCTGTTTGATAAATGTTCCCCTCAGGAGTTTCCTTTCGGCAGTCGTATTTTAATTACTACTTACTTAAGAGTCCCAACAGTCACGAAGCTTCATATGAATGAGAATGAGGGAGTTCAGTCAGAAACAGTGCTGTGATAATCATCGCAGAAAAATCCATCAACTGAATTTTTAGAGTTGGGTGCTCGCAGAAAGTCTGCTAACATTCTCTCAAAGTTATCGAAAAACATTTGTTGTTTTATATGTTTTATAAGGTTGCACACCATATCAGAAATGTTAAATTGTAAATTGTTAGTGAAAGTTTTGGGGAAACGTTCCGACAAACTAAAATTGTTGGACACTGTGGACTTCTTGAGTTTCATCTTTTTTGATGATCTCAAGTCCATTCAATGTATCATAAAGATCAAACAGAAATGTCCCTCAAAGAGCAGTTTCCCAAAACCAGATTCAGCTCCTACGTGACACGCTAACATCTTCCCTCTGTATGTGAAGATCTGCCTTTTTGCCTCAGGCAGGATCAAAGCAGTTCGGCCTGGTTTCCTCTTTAATACGACCCCCATTTGCAAAACAAATTTCCTGTTCTGAGCCCCAACAAGATCTGACAAAAATGAAAGAGTAATCGCTGATGTCTCCTGAAGATACAGAGTGAAAGAGAGGGAAATGTGTCTGCTGGGAAAAGCGGCAAGGATCTAGCAACAAAAGCAGAAAGATTGAGAGGGTGTAGAGGGGCTTGTTAGCTGCGCAGGAAACAGACAGCTGGTATTGTTACTGTGTGACATCCCGGCCTTCATTGTGAGCCTCTACACGGCCGAGGGCTTCGCTGGGTTCCTCAGTTCAGCGTGGGGTCTTTACAGCTGAGCAAATAGGCTGCAAGAGAAGTGCCTCAATCAGCAGCGTGTGCCAAACAGAAGCAATGAGCCGAAGTTCACAAACACGCCATCAAATGCTCACTGAGTTTTCTTCACTGTGAGCAAGAACATCCGGCATGAATCTAAACAAGAGTCTCATCACTCCAGAAATAATCCAGCCAACAATTATAGGTTGTAAGAACGTTTTCCTAACATTTCCATTAAGTAACAAAAACATAAAAAAATGGATTGTGAATGTTCTACTAACATCTCAAGAAGTTCTTGCACGAACATTACGATAATGTTTTTAGAACCAAACAGTAACATTAATACAACTGAACATTAAACATTCCTAAAACTTTTTTTAATATTTTTATTACTTAATGGAGGCATGAGGGAAACATTCTTACACCCTAAAATTGGTACAGATTTGCCCTCCGTGAGAGACTTAATACCCCTCATATTAATATTAATTGATTCTTCTGCTCAAAAACTGCTTTATGGCTCCATCTATTTCCGTTCAGTTGTCATGTTCCTCTCTCAGCCTTTCCTTGCGTCTAACAGGAGATATAGATGATGGCATTTTAACATTTTAGGAATACATAATGTGACATGAATCCTTCAGATTGACCCAAACGACCCACAGCCAGGAGACGTCGTCTGTGACCAGAGTGGCACTTTATGAATAATTCTGAAGCCAATAAACAGGTCTGTTGACAAGAGTGAGTTACTTACTGCACATCAAATTCAAGGGGCTGACACCAACAAACAAAATGACACTTGGAAAGGGACTAGCAGTCAGAATACATCAATACAAACGACCCTCTGAGGAATTCTTCTGAATCCTGTCACCATCTGCAGCTACGAGGAACGCGGTTCCAAGCCACAGAGCTGAGAGACTCCGCTAGCCAGCTAACAGGGAGCACTCTCAGGAACGCTGGCTTGCAATGTAGTCGTCACGCAGTTCTTAAAGAACGTTCTTGCATTTTTTTTGACGTTACATATCATATATCAAGCTGTTAGTGGAATGTTTTAAAAAGTTACAAACAATTCCGTAACGATGGACCAGATCCTTCGTGGCCTTCAGCTACAGTCAGAAAGTCTCTTGATGGAAACAAACGCTGGGGTTAATGAATCCTCAACAGAGGGCAACAGCATCACGGAGAAATAATGCATTGATTTAAAGTTCCCTGGATGAGATTGATGACATCAGATGTTCGACAAACGGATATAAAAATAAATAAATACAGCGATGAAGAGAGACACACACACAGAAGGTAACAGGAGAGTCTATCCATCACTTTTCATCAACTTCATTACACTCCAACAGCACTGCTTTCTAACTGAAGGTCATTCCATTCATTTTTCAAGAGCGCTCGTGTTTAGCCCAGATCCAGTGACACGGGAAACAGAAGCGCTCTTATTTCCCTTGACATTTACCGCTAATGGAAAGCTAATGAATGGATGCGTCTCAGATGAAAATACACACAGTGAAACATCATTTTTGAGGACGAGAGGCAGTGAGGTATAATTTACAGACGGCTGGACCTCCTCCGCTTTAATCACAACTGCTCAATGATGAGGCGGACTGCCCCCAACTCACTGCTGTCTCGATGCGGTTCACTCAGCCAATCAAATCACAGTATTAGCAGTCATCCTGGGGTCAATACCGCAGCGAAACATCAGCTTAGAGATTCAGTTGGTCTTAAAAGCATTTGTATCTGAGGGAGAAAATGATAAACACAGCTATGAAACCACTAACGCTGTGGGTTCTGCTGTTATAAATAGTCTTATGATAAAGATTTATAGAGTTAAAGGAAACGTTCACCCAAAATTGAACTTTAGCATTTCTGCACCAGCTTTTCAGCTCGCAGGCCTTTGACTTTAGTCATTTCTAGAACGCAGGAGATGTTTCAGCAGTGAACAGAAAAAAGCAGAACATACGTTTTGTGTGACATGTTCTTGATTTCTATAAAGAGAGTCAAACAGCATTGCACCGACATGAGGGTGTTGCTTTATTTCTGTACATGAAATAAACCATCCTTCATCCTGCGTACGTTTTGCTATCAATGCACGTAACAAACAGACATCATTCTCATAATACAAAGTCTGATAAATGTACCTGTTATGAAGAGCAGAATCGTGTTAATAATTCAGAGTGGATGAAACAGCTTCTGGGCCCAGAACTTTCACCAGTCAAACTGTTTATGAGGTTTTCTCATAAACACATCCAAAAAACTCTATTGAGCTATTGATAAATAAATGATGAACACAAACCCATTTCTGTTTACATTACAAAAACAATCTGTTATCACATCTTTACATTCTGCTGTACAGTCCAAAATGAATGTAATACTCAAAACGAGTAGATGTAATGGAACACGAGTGAATACTGGTTTTGAGGAGTTTTTGGTCTGTTGGTTAGCGTTTTCAATTAAACATTTGATTTCAATTGAAATGCAAGAGAAAGGCTTTTGTGCAATCGTGCTTGGCGAATAAATTCGAGTGAATTAAATCAACACCACGGGCAGGTGGACAAAAGATGGACTATGCAGCTTTAAATCTGACATCAGCTCTTAAACATAATGAGATTTAATGTGAACAGTGTGGCATCGGTCCACATCAGAACACAATAACACACCCCCAAACAAAGACCCACACACACCCGGTTGGTACTGAGCACAATGAACATACCCACAGGATATGAGAGTCAGGGATGGTGGCCTAGTTTATTTAAATGACAGAAGGGGCTGGCTAACGGAGTTTGATGGATGGGCTGGTTTTATATTATCTGAAGGAGGCGCACACTGGTTCATGGCGTGAGATGGAGGTAGACAGGTGCAGGAGTTTTACACACTGCCAAACTTCAGTCACATGGCTCGGCTTTTTAATGCCAACAGCAGGCTGCTGAGGAAGAGAGCGAGGCTGCCACAACAACACACAGGAAATGAAGCGTTCCACATCAGTAAACACTGGGAGGGAGCTTGAAGAAGACGGCGCAAAGCCAACGGCGCATTTTATTCCTGCAGTGTGACGCTTAAGGGCATAAGCCAAGATAATACATCTGCCATGATGATGATGAGCTGAACTGACATTATCATCATAATCAAAACTCATAATGCTATCACACAGATGAGAGAGGAATTAGCTTCCTCCTCTAACATGCTGTTAGGTGTGTCATGCACCAGTGAAAGTTCATCCCGTCTTACTGCGGCAAAAATATGAAACCCTGGTGCCGAATGTTACGTTTATAAATTGTCTCCGGAAAATGTTTAGCGTCGCTCACCTGTGCGAAAACAGAAAAAAGACATATCGGCTTCATACGCAAGTATTGTGGGTGTTTGCTTCCCAGAGAACGTTCTCTAAATGTTTGCTAACGTTCTCTAAATGTCTCTCAAGGTTATCAAAAAACGTTCATGCAGTGACATTAGCAGAATATATATATATAATATGTAATGTTAAAAATGTTATTCTTAAGCTGTTAGTGGTATGTTTTAAAAATGTTACAGGATTAAAAATGTTTGAATAACGTACTTATAAAAAATGAGACAAACAATGTTTTTATTATGAATGTACAATGTATTTTGCATATGTATTATTGTTCCAATTAATGATTAGCCATTAATTTAAACAATAACAGTTTACTGTTTTGTACTTAGTTTTGTACAATCAACATACTTTACATTTGTCTAGAAACAGTCTGTCAACACGTACAGTTCCTAAAATAAACTTTTGTTACTGTACTGTACAGAGATGCCGTCTCTGTTGGACAGCGCACTGTGCTGTCCTCTACGTTTGGCAATGAAGAGCAAATGAAGGTAGTCTCTCTCTCCGAAACTGCTTTGTGCTTTGACTGCGTGCAAAAAAGTGTGAAACACAAGTCAGATTTCATATCAGTTCATTCCAGCTGCCAGCTGCAAGTTTTCTAGTGGACCTCAGAAAAGCAGGGAACAATTTCCTGCTTATATTGTTCGAACACCAACTCCTGACAAATGAGGGTCCTTATGTGTGTTCCATAATGAAACCCTTTTATACTGTGTCTAATTTATATGGATCATATGATGAAACCAAAAGACATCAACTTGAGCTTGTACACGAGTTATAAGTGACCCTTCATGAAGCCCCGCCTGAAACCAGTACTGTTACCAGAGCAACTTATGATGGTGGCAAAAGCTCCCCAGAGAGGATGCGCTTCATTACTCTCTCTTCTTTTAAATAAACTCTCACAACTGTTCAGATCGACCAGCGTTCATTCCTGAATGACATCTAACGTCACCTTCATCTCCCCCAAGCTAAATTATGTTAGTCATTTGATTCAGGCAAAATCATAAGAATTTTGTATAAAAACACATCCATTCAGTTCCTACCACTAAATGAGCACTTCTGACTAAATATGACCCTGTTGACAAAACCTGAAAATCTGTGAAGCAGTTTAGAATGAGAAGGGGGGCGGGGCTTAGTGAAGGGTGAACTGAGGTTTTAGTGCTTGTGCAAGTGAAATATTTAGTCCCTTTTCATCTTTTCCAACAGAAATGAGACAGAGGTCTGAGGCGGCTTCCATGCCGAGATGATAAAACAGTTACGACTGAACGACACGCACATTACTGAAACCAGACAGTGTCCTTTTACAGCGTTATTTAAAGAGGGGGAAAAATGATGCAAATGTTAAAAAAGGGTCACAATGACCGTGAAAACAAAAAATGCTACAGGACGCAGATAAAAGAAGTCGTGTTCAAGGATAAAGCTTCCCACAGAGCGTTAAGGCTGTAGATCCATCAGGTGATGTACTGTATGAGACAGGAAGGCTTGTGTGTAGCTTCTACATTCAGAGGAGTGTTTGAGAGAGACTGTGAGGGGTCAGTGCGCTGCAGTTACAGCGTCACCCGCTCTGAATGTACTTCTTAATCACCACACAGCCGTGTCTGAACAGCGGGCAGGTCATGTTCTGCTGCAGTGTCCACACATTGGCACAGGGGTCAAAGGCCTCCATGGTCCCGAGCGCCGGACCCTCGCTGCTCACAATACCACCAGTAGCATAAATCTTTCCATCCAGGACCACAGCGCTGTAGAGGAGGAGAGCAACACATGTTGGGTTAGGAACCGAGAACAGAGTCACATATTAAAACAAATACTGAAGCTAACAGACAGTTAGATAAACATCTGCAGATAAAACAGGTTTCCTGGAACTGCGCTGATACCAATATACAAAAGAGGTTCGTATGAGTTGTGGGTTTTTAATTGAATGTGATTTTACAAAAAAAACTTTCATAAGCTTTAAGTTTTAGTTTTAGCTGGTCAAAAAAAAAATGTCTTTATCTCCTGACAATTTTGGTTTGACTCCAGGACTTTGAGCCTTAAACTTAGTTTTGTTATAGGATAAATATAGACACATTTAGACCCAAATTCCGAACCGGAACTATAAAACTGTTAAATTTTCATCCAAAGAACAAATCTCTGCATATACGCTTAATGATGAGAAATAAGCTTTCATTTGCTGTCTTACACAATGTTTTTCTTTTGTAAAACTGTCTCACTGATGAATGAAACCAATCATCTTCCTTCTAATCTTCTTCTTCCATATTCATCTCAAACCCTTGACAGGTTTCCAAAATGCTAATGCAGAAACTCGTGGGAGTGTAACTGACATGTAATCTCTGGAAAACATATTTGTATCTTAAATCTAAATGTGCTGGAAAGTTTTAGGGGCCGTGATGCAACAGCGATTGTTCTGAACTTCATCTGCTGTTCAGCTCATTAGTGTCTTCACTATGAATCAGTAATCAGCAGTGAAAGTAAAGTGGACCCAAAGCAAAACCCTGGGGGACCCCAGACTGGAACATATAACTTCATCAATGAGATTTTCTCTGCTTCAGCTCTCTACTGTACATTTACTAGATGATGGCTCTTATTGTGATTATTGTGTTCATTAACACTGTTATAAAAGCAGTGATGGATCAGAAATTGTAATTTTAGAACAACTGTAAGCATTTACAGCAAATCTGCAATAATAAGGTACTTTATGATGACAATTAAACAAAGAAAAAAACAATAATAAAAATGAACTTTATGCTCCATAATCACACTTTCAAAGTACCTAAAGTTAACAACAGAAGTCTTTCAACAGCCGGAACAAAAAGCATAAATCAAAAACACAACACTTAATGATATGCTGCATAATGCTATAGTGTTGTGGGTGGTTGCCAGGGTGTTGCTATGCCGTTGCTAAGGTTTCCTAGGGGCTATTTGCTTTGTCACTGTGTGGTTGCTGTTGTGGGTGGTTGCTAACAGGCACAAGCCTCTAGAAATTTCTGGGTCACGTTTAAAATGTACAGTAGATCTTTGTTATTTAAATAACAGCTTAGCTCACCTCAACAAGCCTCTCTGTGTGAGGTATCACTCACGCCTGTAGCACAAATGACGTAATGATGTTTAAACCCTTAGCACAGTACTTCTCACCTTAGTAAACAGCACTAACAAGAGCAGGCAGCTTTGTGCAAGAACTTCCATTCAGCTTTATAAAAAGACTGTGAAGAATTCTCCTCATACAGAATACTAACTGTCTTCCTGAGGGCTGTATAAAAGGGCTGTATAAACAACACTGCTGGTTGGCAGCTTGATTATGATGGTTTAGCTGGTGGTTAACGTGCTGGTCGTACCTGCAGAACTGTCTGGAGTGGTTCATGTTGGGCCCAGCTTTGATGTTTCCTTTCTCCGGATCATATATGGTGGTCGCTCTGGCATACGCTCCTCCCAGTATGAATATATATCCATTCAGTGTCACAGCAGGAGCGTATTTATTATCTGGAAAACAGATCCATAACATCTTACAGTATTACAGTCACAAATTTACTGATTCTGTACAACAAAAACATTTTAATCAGCATTTGATTCCTGAAGAACACACAGATAAAATGTACACTTCGACCGCACCGTAAGTCACTTTGAATCAAAACTTCAGCCAAATGCATAAATGTAGATGTGAATGAGAGATTATAGGGAAAAATACAGACGAGTAATAATATATTTACATATATTTACCATTTAATATTTGATTCTATTGCAGAAATGTTACTTTTTGAACTGATGTGAACTTTTTTACTTTTTTTAACTAAAATGTGTCGCAATGCAAAAAAAACCCAATGTTATTTCATACAGGCTTCATAAGATAGAAATATCATTTATTATTTTTGTTGATTTGGGGGTAAAATGTGGCTCAGGAATGTTTTTGTGAGATGCTCTCTGTTAAAGCCTTGAGGAAGCTGAAAGAAACACTTTTTAAAAAAAACAAAAGCCTCACGTCCTCTAAATGATCTTTTAAAGAACATTACAAGTACATTCACTGGTGGAGATGTAAACTAAAACTGTTTCTAATGGGTTTATTATGCTTTATTAATTATCAGTGCAGACAAGAACTTATTCATTTCTGTTACAGCAGCAGCTGGGGTCAGCCTGTTGACCGTCCAATCGTAAATCGTTATTAGCGTAGCGCGATATGTCGACATGAATGCGGTTAACATCTCTGATTTGAGTAATCAAGCGGCTGAAAGCTCATAAATAATTGATGAGCGCGGCAAATAACTGAATTGAATTCACATTCAGCCCAACAGCTGTGACTTGAACCCGAGCCACTAAAGAGAAGAGAGAGAACACACAGCTAATTAAATCTGGAGCCGTTCAGATCTGAAGTGAAGCCTCCAGGGGAGAACAGATATTACACATAATATAAAAACAAAACACAGAGAAGTGAAGGTTAACAAATAATGGTTCAGAATGCAGGAGGGTGTCTGTCAGAGGAGAGCACAGAATACAATAAAGATGAAGAACGATTCTACTGCCCATCAAGAACGTTCAGGTCACTTTAACTGCACAATCCAAAGAAAG
>JAZGTJ010006478.1:0-24821 GCA_036877575.1 Botia almorhae | reverse complement strand
ACATACAGCCAGAGCTACAATGGAATGGTTTGGATCAAAGAATATTCATGTGTTAGAATGGCCCAGTCAAAGTCCAGACCTAAATCCCATTGAGCATCTGTGGGAAGACTTGAAAATTACTGTTCACAGATGCTCCCCATCCAATCTGGCTGAGCTTGAGCTATTTTGCAAAGAGGAATGGGCAAAAATTTCAGTCTCTAGATGTGCCAAGCTGGTAGAGACATACCCCAAAAGACTTGCAGCTGTAATTGCAGCAAAAGTGGCTCTACAAAGTATTGACGCAGGGGGGCTAAATACAAATGCACGCCACACTTTTCAAATTTTTATTTGCTTAAAATTTGGAAAACCGTATATCATTTTCATTACACTTCACAATTATGTGCTACTTTGTGTTGGTCTATTACATAAAATCTCAATAAAAAACATTTAAGTTTGTGGTTGTAATGTGACAAAATGTGGAAAAGTTCAAGCGGAAGGACTTTTGCAAGGCACTGTAGTTGCTTTCAGTTGTGAGATTAGTTAGTTTCTGCTGTAGATTTCAATAACCATTAATCAAAACCTGTTAAGAGAGTGGTGTGTCTGAACAATTCTTGGTGCCTGTCAGTCATAATGTAGCCTTGAGGTGTTTAGATGTTGAAGAAGTGTGTGTGTGTGTGTGTGTGTGTGCGCGCTCGCTCACTTGGTAGTCACCATCAAAAAAAAATGTTTGATAAAAATGCTATAAGACAGTAGAAGCAGTGCAAACTGAGGTCTTAAAAACGCTTCTAAGGTAGCACACCCATCCAGAAAAGATCTTCTCTGAACTTACAGTGTATTGACCGACTCATGCTTCATCGTGTATTAAACGATTCCTCATGACATGTTGGATTTTTCTGTGTTCCGTTTATTACAGAATATTAAACAGAAATGATCTTGACTTTAATTTGATCACAGCTTGATGACTGAGAATTATATAGAATTATACAGCCTGATCTGGTATAATTTGAACTTATTCAAGCGATGAAGCTTTGGCTGATTAGTACGGCCCAGTTAGCTGCTGCTGATAGATTGGATCACAAACCTTAGTGGTTCTCATGAGCAAAGATGGTGGATTTCAGCTGGTGTAGGTCCAGAAGGTGCTGCCTGGGCTGTCATTGAGATAAAGGAGAGTAGCTTTTTTCAGGTATTAAAAACTCCCTGGTGTCATTATCATTACTGTTACTGTTGCATTATTGTGAGATGTTTCTGCATGTGGAATATCTTCAGAAATGTTCTCCAGAGAGAGAAAAAGTGATGCAGTCATGTACTTTCACACATGCATTCACTGTGTTACTCCTGATCAACAGAAGTGTCAGCACATCAGAACTTTCAGAACACATCAATGAACCATTTCATAACATTTCCATAACCAGCAGCTCAAGGTGAGCTTCAGTGCTGCGTGTGTAACCAGTGACAGTGTAGAATACTGCCTCATACTTTGGTGACTTTCATTTTTGGCAATCAGTTTAATCAAATCCAGTATTCTGAAAATGTCAGGCGGTCCACTCCGTCAGTGTACCAATGTGCTGTTGTCCCTATACAGTTTGCCAAATGATGTTGACATTTATTGAGGTGCCCCAGGCAAGACTGTCATCAAACACTTTGGCAGTAAAACATTTTCTTAAGGGTTACAGGCTCTGTCAAGTGTTTCCCTGAGCTTACAGTCTAGGACAGATACAAAGCAGAAAATTGTCAGAGAAATGTAAAATATAGGATTTTGTTTTGTGCTGTGCTTAAGTTATAGAAATAAAAACAAAAACATTACTACAAAAGTTTCAGCTCCATAAAAATGCATGAAATAAAAAATGATTTCCTTGTTTTGCTGTAAGGTGCTTTATCTTGCTTTCTCATGCCCGTGGCTGGTTTGTAGTGCTGTTGCCAGAGGGCTTACAATCAGGGACACATCTTTAATATTTCAGTGAATGTAAGTCGGTGAGTCTTGTTTCTTGCTGTGCCCCATGTAGGGCCAGAGTGGAAACCAGGCTGCACACTTCCAAGGACACTGGAGGACAGACAGAAAATGAGAACACCATTAGCCTTGTGTCTGTGTCATTGTAGCTGCACACGTTTCAGGCAGGAAATATGAAATCTGTAAATAATGCTTTTATTTAAAAGGTGGGCTGGATGATTTCTTGTTTTCTTTATATTTAGCATCATTTACCTTCCATCTGCTCAGTTCAAATTATATTATTATACCCATGTGTTTCTTGTGCAGTGCTTTTGTTTAGGTTATGTTTGCTAGTTTGTTTGGTTCTGCTCTCTGTCTCCGTTAAACCATTTGAATCTTTGTCTCTTTTGTGAAGAGTAGAAGAATGGAACTGAGCAATGACGTAAACCACCCTTGTCTTTTCCACAACTGTGCTAAAACACCAGGTTAAACCAGCCTGAGGTTGTTTGATAGTCTTAGCTGATTTAAGATGCTTTATCTACTCTATCCTCCAGACCATGTCTGGTTTATGGCTGGTTTGGCAGATGGATGTAGTCCTGTTATTTCAGAAGTGCTCGTCCTGTTCCTGGAGAGCATGCAGGACACTTGACACCCCTGTGGTATTCCCTCCATCTGACAACAAAAAAGAAAACAACACCATCAGTAAAAGAAAACGTGTTAATTATTAATTATAAGAGATGTTTGACCAGTGTCCTCAGCAGAGCCAAACAACTGTATGTGGAAATGACTTTCTCCAGCTGTTATGGTTATAGCATTTTTGTGGTGGTAGGAAGTCTTCACAGCATAAGCCTTTAAACCAATCCAGTTAATATGAAATAGAAACAAATAGTTACTGGTGTTGGTGGCAATGTATGATTTCAGTTGGAATACGTGTGAGAGCACATGCACCTGTGCTTTTGTGTGTGTTATAGGATGAGTTCACAGAAGAGTTTTCACACTGTCTGACAGCTCTGCTTTGTGTGAGAGGTGTGGGTGTGGATATCTGCTGCGTTCAGATTGATTTTTGATTGGTTGTTGTGTAGCAGCTGCTAATAGGTAATGAGGAACATTTGTGAAGGTCTGGACTAAATTAGATAACCCCGCCCTCAAACAGTTACTGATACAGCCTAAAAATATACCAATACAGGCTGAACTGAGACATTTCTGTGTGAAGTCTGTATGTGTCATGCGTTTAACAGTGTATTTAGAGTAGAGGCAGTATTGCTGTGTGGTTGCTCAGGTGTTTGGAGTACCTTTTAGGACATGTCAGTCTGGTTGTTAAGCTGTTCTGGGTGGTTGCTAGGGTATTAATAGATGGTTGCTAGTAGAGTTTTTTTTCAGGGAGATTGCTGATTGGCCAAAGTCTTCAGATGACAGACTTTGTCTTTCTCCAGGTGAAAATCATTTGATTACTTACAGACAAACTTCACTGCTATTTCTGATGTCTGTAAAACAAACAGTTCAGTTTGACACTTTATGGTTTGAAGTAATGTTGCTTCAGAGTGATCGTGTTTTAATGCAAATCAAAAATGGGGGTATAATTGAGATTTATTTGTATTGTGTGTATATGTGGTTGCAATGGAGTGTGTTATCATACAACATGCACGATGAGAATCAGTGTGCTTTATAATTCATTGAGAACTCTTACACCTTTTGTTGCTCCATTTAAAGTATTACCAAATCTTCAATGATTGAATATGCTGTCAGTCTGTGGTATAAAATACACACCCATCTAATGCAGCGTCTCTGTTGCTGGTGTGTTAAAGCACCTAGTACTGCTGGACACCAAAATGTCACGTGTCTATTTCCATTTGGAACAGGAGGAAATTAATAGTTCATGAATTATTGGTATGCTGCTCATAAGGTCACATGAAACGTGTAGCTACGACACAGCCTCAGGAAATGCACGTCACACTGGCTGCACACACGCTGTAGTTTAATCACTATGGAAAATCTGTTCTCTTTGAATTCACCCACATTTCTCTGGCATGTCAACAGGCCGCAGCTCTTTGAGTACACCACGCCTCTTTGCGGAAACAGCGTTTGCTTTCTGAGAGCAGCAGGGACAGCAAGGGGTCTAAATCTTCAGAGAATGTCATTTGGAGTTCTCTTCCTGAAATAGGTCCATCTGTTCCAGGAATGACCGATGAGATTCAGCTGTTCTGTCACATACAACACAAGCCATTTCATCTTTCATTTCAGTGGCTTCTCTCCACCTGGAGCTTCTGTAATGATCCTTCCATTCTACTAGAATGTTAATGAAAGTATGTAAGCAGTAAAAAGATGATCAGAGGTTTTTTCCACACTCACAGAAATGAGGATCTGACAGATGGATGGCTGACAGAGGTTTGGCATGGAACAGTAATTGCAGTGCAGTTAAAGTACTTTGCTTGAAGAAAACAATGCCTATTTCTAGGATCATTAAACATTTTTGCATTAAACATTAACTCGATTGACTAATATTTCAAATGTTTCTGTAAATAGCCTTATTGTGTGTGTATAAGAACTTGTTTATGGGTTATTTATCAGCAATTTAAAGACATTTAAATGACAATCGATTTTAAATGGCAAGACCTTGCAAATGCAAAACCTTAATGGTCCTAAAACAGTATTTTTCTTTGTTTAATCTAATTTTCATCTATTTTTCCTGTTGATTTTGGGGTGAAATGATGTATTGATGAGATTCACACTGACACCCAATCATCATGACTGACTGTGTGTACAGTACCTTTATTCCTGAACCTTTAAACCGGATCTGCTGCCATTCTTAAATATTATGGTGTGCTGCCTGAGTCTTTAACCCTTTCCCCTTTCCTCTCGCTCTCTCTCTCTCTCTCTCTCTGTCTCTCTCTGTCTCTCTCTCTCTCTGTCTCTCTCTCTGTCTCTCTCTCTCTGTCTCTCTCTCTCTCTCTCTCTCTCTCTCTCTCTCTCTCTCTCTCTCTCTCTCTCTCTCCTTGATTCTGTCTGTCTTTGCTTTCACAACTGTCTCCATCTGTGTTGTTCTTCTGTCTTTTGGTGTCAATCTCTTTTCACTTGCTTTCTTCTCCAGCTTTATCTTCTCCATATCTCTGCTCTGTCCTCTTCACCTTCTCTCAGGCTGTGTCTGTTACATCTCTTATCTTTAACCTCACTGTCCCCTTCGTTTCCATTTCTTTCATTATTTTTTTATTCACGCTCAATCTTGTGGCACATCTAGATGCAATCACACAGACTGTCTGAAGTGTTAAAGCATCATAACTGTCAGCACAACAGCCCAATCATTGCCTGTCATTGCTGATTGGTCGATTCTCCCTTTCTCCTCCCTCCACTCCCTCCCAGCAACGGTCGTGGAGGGTGAAACAGACACAGATGGTGCTAAAACACACAAGCAGCGGTCTACTATAAATGTGTGTAAGACAGTGCACAAAAGTGTGAGTGCCAAGAGGCAGAAGGCAGTTTAAAGGGGAGCGCTCAGCAGCTCTGGGATTCACAAGCGCTCCAGAGGAAATATTAATGACCTGGAGACGGTGAGTGACCCCCTCGCGCATACAGGATCTGAGGAGCAGAGAGCTGCTCTGTATATGCTGCGGACAGAGCAGGTTCAGATAGGAGTCTGGGAGCAGAGAGAAGTTTTCCTCTGTTATCAAGCCCTTTGAGGACTAAAGAGTGGAAAAAACAGCCTCAACATGAGCAGCTGCAGAAAAAGATGCAAGAGGGAGATTCTGAAGTTTGCTCAGTATTTCTTCAGACTTATTACTGGTACACTCAATGCAGGTACAGTTTGCAGCTTTTTCAAACTTTCTTCTTTGATATTTAGTGTCAGGTTTGTTCTTTGTTCACATTAGTATTTCTTTCTCACATAATTGCTTTTGTATTGACAGACATGTGACTTTGGCGCTGGTGAGTTTCATATATGCAAAAGTTAAAGGAATGTGGCTTCAGTAATAATACTGACAGCTTCAGTATTATAACCTGATTTTGACCTTTCTTATCTTCTCCTTCCTGATCTCTTTAATCAGCTCAATTAATGAAATTAGGACGAGGCAAACAAATTTAAAGTGATGTGTCGGTGGTTTTGCCCAGAGATTGTGTCTTGCAGTATTTGTAGTTGTTTTTCTGTCCTTGTGTCTGGTTATGGTGTTGTGCTGTAGTTCTCAGGGTGACTACAAATAATATACAATTGTGTATTACAGTATTCGGGCAGTAAACCATATTTCAACAGTTTATGGGCTCTTTGCTGGGCAGTAAATCAAAACAAATACATATAGTGATCAGATTGACCTTGACATGATTTCTCTGCATTTCTTGACCAATCTAAACACAAGCACACTAGAGAGGCTAGATTAAATGAGATGTTCTGGTCCCTTGCTGAAACACACACACTGTGGCAAAAGTAATGATTAGCAAATGATGATTTGCAGTAATGTGTTGAAGGATTCTTGAAGTATAGCACACCAACCTGATTCTGAGATAAACAGCATCCTGCATGTAATATAATTAGATATTTCAACGTTTGTTTTAATGATGACAGTAGTATAGTGTAGGATATGTGATATGATTTTCTAGGTTTTGTTTTGTCTATGAATTCCTCAGTTCAGTTTTCTACTGTATTATACTGAATCGCCTCTTCATGAGTTGCTGTAGTTGATTGGAGCAGAAACTGATGGCTTTTATTTGTGATGACATAAGCATGTTACTGTAGTGAACTATGCTGTGCACTGTACAGTTCTGTTTATTTTGGGTCATTTATTGATTGAGGTTTATACAGTATTAAGTGCTGTGTACTGTATCTCTGCAGTATGCTCCTGTGTTTCTTGTGTGGGTGTGTTTGACAACAAAGGCCTCGGATTGGCAAAGACTGGCGTGCCTTGCTTTGCTGCTTTTGTGCTTAAATATGAATATGATGCATTAGTACAGTATGACATGTTGTGTCATGGAAGAGTCTTACAAGAAACCTACAGTAAGGCTTCAGAAATACAGGGGGGGGGGGTTGGGGACATCAATGTGAGTTTGTGATGTCACACATCAAGGGTATTCACACATTTTTTGTGTGTAAAATGTTCTAGTCAAGCAGGTAATGTAAGTGCCATAGTTTACATTTATGCATTTGGTAGCCACTTTTATCTGAAGAGACTTGAATACATTTTATCAGTATGTGTTCCCTCATAATTCAAC
This sequence comes from Botia almorhae, assembly GCA_036877575.1. Lineage (NCBI taxonomy): Eukaryota > Metazoa > Chordata > Actinopteri > Cypriniformes > Botiidae > Botia > Botia almorhae. Next base: position 17,722 of record JAZGTJ010006478.1, on the reverse strand, counting down.
CCACAACTGTTACGAGACTAAACGAGACTAACTGTTTGCAAAGAATAGACATACAATGTTTTTTTTCTTGTTTTAAACAAGAACAAAATTGGTTCTACAAAGACAATTAGTTGTATCACTTTCACATAAGTTGTAGAATAATTACACCAGAACAGATTTACAAACTGCTTACAGTACATTTCTGTCTGGGTGAATAGATTTGCCCAGTATATGGTTTCTGGTTTCCCAGTTACGTTTGATCATTATGACATACTGTATATCTTCAGGTTTCTGTGGTTGCCAGGTATTGCTCACTTTTCATTGCTTAAGTAGTTTTAAATATTCTGCTCTCTTCAATAACACTCTTTAGCCTTGCCAAACGGTGATTCGATTGAATTGTGTGTCAAATCCATCAAACATTTATTCTGATATTGTTTTTTTCTGTTTGGTGATGATTAGCAGAAGATATCAATAATGAATGAAAGGCTGGCAGGATCACTTCCTGGCAGAAGCCCAGTGTTACTTGTATTGCTGAGTCACTAAAAGTGACGTTTCATATCACAGTCCTGACAGACTGGCAGCTTTTCAGACTCTTAAGAGTCTTTGCTTTGCTTCTCGGGAAATCTTCATTCAGTCTGCTGAATAAATGCAGAACAAATGTCACTATTATTTCGGCTGCATTTATTATTTATTTTGACACAATACGACCATCTCGTACACATCTGTGTGTAGCTGCTAGCTGAACAGAGATCTTGTTTCGTATTATTCACCTTTTCTCTGATTTCTTTTATTCACACTTAAAATTGAATGTTTTGTAATAGAAAACAGAACGAACTTTATAGTTTTAACAACACTATAAATGCTGAACCATTTTTTTACAGAATGAGCTGCAGGGCGACATAATATACAAAGTAGGATTGAATAAAAATGGGTTAAAATTAGGCTACATGATCCTGTAGCTCAATTGATAGAGCATTGCATTAGCAGTGGTGGGTTCAATTCAATTCTTAAGGAACACACGTGCAGATTAATATATACCTTATATGCACTATACGTTGACAAGTGTGTGTTAAATGTATAAATGTAAATAAAGGCTGATTATCTTGCACTTCTTAGTAGCCATTAGTAATACAGCTTGTGTTTAAACGTCAGCCGCAGTGCTTGTGAAGGCAAACACTGTTTCCCTGAGCAACTGAATGTCAATAGTGTTACTAGAGTGATCAGTGACTGATCACTTAAAAGGAGGTTGTGAAGTCTGGCCTGAATCTGATTCTGAAAGTATTTGATGTTGAATTGCCAGGAGCCTCCAAAGCCCTAGGCTATAGAATCTGAGACCTGCAGGTTTCCCATTGCCAGGCCCTTCTGTGATTATGATGCCAGCTGAAAACTGGGTCACGGGCCCTTTGGACCCTCAGTGAACACAGATCACCATGCTGAGCTATGATATTTGATAAGATGCATGATCATAAAAAGACACATTTTGTACTTTTTATGAACACCCATCTGTAATTTATAAAACTAATATAGCAGGCCTACTATAAGTAAAATGATTTATGATAGTCATACTTGAAGGGAAGTGTGAAGAGAAGGCCATTAGGAGAAACCTGCTGTTTTTATCACCTGTGAATTAATTTTAAGCATTAAACCTCGTTGACCTTTTGTTGGCCATTCTGAAAGTGTGTCAATGAAACACTGCTGTAGAACTGCTTACCTCTGCTGTAGAAATGGCTAAAACGATCGTTTTCTCTTCCAAAGTCTTAATTAGGGATCATTAAATTTCTAGCTCATCAACAAGCTCTTGTTTCATTTCTTCCATTCCAATAAAAGTCTTTTAACAGCCTCTAACATTATTGTTTATTAAACCTCTTTCATAGCTCTGTGAAATGCAGCTTTATTCCATTGTGTGTTTCAGTAATGATCTAAAGTCACAGAGAAAGAACACTGTGATTTCTCTGCATTTGTGTAGGCCTGCGTTTAGACTCTCAAGCCTGTGAGTTGTAACCATTGATTTGATCTGAAGGGCTGTAGTAGCTGTTTCTCACATGGAGATCTTGCTCTTAACACTGAAAAGCTTGAAGAAATTTGTTTTTGCTCTCCCTTTGAGCTAAATGACATTTGCCTTTCTGTTTTTCTATGGCATATTGCTTTCTGCTGTCAGATGCATCTACCTCTGTAATATATCATCCGTTTGTTGGGGGGGGGGGGGGTTTGGGGGTTGCGGCGTCTTAGAATAAGGTTCTGGAATAATGCCTGTCTCTCGTCTTTGGGGGAAAAGAGACAAAAATGACTTTTATTTTCTAATCTTGCCTGTAAGCATCTGCTGAACTTTCTTCTCAGCTTATCACATTTGATCTCTCATGCAAAGCTCTCAGGTGTATGTAGACATTTTTAGCATGCAGCTGGGCAGACAGCTATAGATTTCAAGTGATTTGATTTGGTTTGTCAATGCAATTTGTGGAGGTCTCTCGAGGCCAGAATCCTTCAACCCATTGACATTACTCGCTTTCCCCCTTAACAGTCTCTGAGTATGAATTATCAGCTACTAGTGCTGGAAATAATGTACGTTCAAACCAGTTTTAGCTTCCTCAATAGTAAAAAAAAGTGTGTCAGTTTCGTATTTAAATACATATTAAGTCTTAATGCCTGTTGTGAAAAAGCCAAAGGCCATTGTAGAGTGAAATAAAAGTCATGAAACGTTCAAAGGAAGAGGAAGAAAAATTGAGAGGAACCAGACACAAGCAAGATGTTCTACACGATACGATAAATATACAGTACATATGCCAAATATGATCAAGTTACATAATATGTAACGAGTAGGATATATACAAGGGCTTTGGATGAAGCATCTGTCAAATGCATAAATGTAATATGTGCGGTATTGTATATGTCAGCAAGGCGTGTTAGATTGTAAGCATTGTGATTCACTTGGAATCTGTCCTCTCTAAAACAACTGGACTGATTTGGAACTGTACTGTAGGTGATCAGTGTGTGTAAACTGACAGTCTGTAGACATGTCAGTCTTGCGTGTTTATTTGGACATTCTTTGTGACACGAGTCGTCTAGGTTTTCTCTCTTTGGTTTCCTGACAGCTGTCAGCAGCTCACATTCCAGTTGTCCTCTGAGATGTAGTACCAGGAGCCAATATAATCCCTGACCAAACACTGAATATTTAATCCAAGATGTGTCTTAAATGTGCATGATCACTTCAGTTTGATAGACAGACTTACAGCTGAGCCTTGTGTGTGTGTGTGTGTGTGTCCTGGATGCTGTAGGCAGAGATAGTTGAGTACTTCACAGTTGTTAGTCTTGGTAGGTTTAGTTGGTTTGCTTTCTGTGTGGTAAATGTGTATTTCTCTTAAATAAAACAATTTATTTACTCACCCTTATGTCATTTTGAACTTCTATGCCATATTTGGAAGGTAAACATGACTTTTAGAAAGAAAGTTAAAAGGCTTTTCACCTAGATGAAGATTTCCATATAGTTCTATGGGCTATAAGCCCATATTGGTTTGGAATAACATAAGAGTAAGAAATCCAGCAGTGTCTCTGTGTCATTCTCATCATTACAACCTTTCTGACTTGCTCACTCTCACATTCTTCCACACACCTCTGAGGACAAAGATGATTCATTCAAGATTCATTCATTCTTTGAGACCCTTTGAGGTGGCTCTTTATTTTTGTATTATGCAGTATTATCACCCAGCTTATCACCCACTATCACCAAATTAATGTGTTTGATTTAACAGTCTACCTTTTTTAAATCCAGTATGCATCCTCCGTCTGAACATCTCTTTCAGTAATGATTTCAGTAATATTCTGCTGTACTTCATGACCTCCAGCTCTCATTAGTATGTCACTCAAAGGCACCAGCACTAACATGTTGACCTTTAAGTGTGAACCTTGTGCTATAGTTCATTGCCCTTTAATCCACAGCCATAGGAGATGAGTCTGAAACAAGAACATGTGCTGGCTGTGTATTATATCTGTCTGTCTGTTTGGCATTCACTAAAGGAATAGAAAATTCTTTCATTATTCATTTAAGCAATAAAGTATGAGAGACTTTGCTGTATTATGAATATATCTCTGCTTCATGCCATGCCTATATCTGTAAAAATAGAATATGCCTTATTGCTTTAGTAAAATGTTTTCAACAAAATAAAGTATTAATGCCGCTATGCTGTTTATTAAAATGTTTTTTATCTATTTAAATATTAAATGCTTCCCATCGATTAGAAGACTCTGTGTCGTCACAAACTCTAGACTCTGATTCACACATACTGCGTGAGCAGACGATAACTTTATTTCACTCTCTCAGTGTGAATGCAGTAACCTAAAAAACAGTATGTGTGAAACCAGTGTAAGAGTGTTGCTATGCAACAAAATCTTATAAACTCTTAAATAAATTTCCTGATGCTGTTTCAAGCAGAATTAGAATATTCATAAACGTAGTATTTAAAACACTGCTGTTTCTTACACAGCATATGTCACCTTATGTAATATGAATGCATATGAAAGAAGCAGGAACAAAAAGTCAGTTTTATTCCAGAAAAACATGGAGATTGAATGGTACACGCTCTTAGGCTTATCTCAGAAGTTCCTGCAGCTCTGGCCACAATGCAATCATGAGCTGTAGCTCAGACACAGCTGTATTGTTTGTCTGCCGTTTGATTCAGATTGCAGCTTCCAGTCAGCCTGTCGCAGACTCTTCAGCCAGTGTCTTTAGTTTCTCATTTGCACTAATGTTTCTAAATAAGAATCTCCTCAGTTCACAGAATGGAGAGGGTATTTTTAGAAGCTTGCCTGCTTTCCAGACATCATATAAAACTTTAAGTGGTGCATAGATTAGTCGCCTTTTCCACCAGTTTGTAGAGAAATTATGCTTTTTGATAGCAGAGTCAGAAAGTCAAATAAACACTTGCCTAGCTCCTCTGTTTTATAATGGCTCTCTGGAAACCACGAGGCCATCATTGATCTGTCAGCAGTCGAGCTGCTGTCCGCTCAGCTCATTTTATTTGTTTGTGTGTGCTTGAGGAGCTTTTTCATTCCATTCCTGTATTACTCGCCCATTAGACTGGTGTCATTAGCACATCTGTGTGCCACATACACTGGCAGTGGTTTGCATTGTTTGTTTATGTTCGTTCATTTTTTTTCTTGCTCCTGACGTGATGTGTTCTTGTGTTACATGCCCACTCCTCCCCCCAGCCATTGTACACACCCTCACATTTTGCATAGGATGTACTCTGTCTCTTTCAGATGTTTAATTAGTTTTCTTTCTTTTAGGTGTCTGTGCTTTACATCCTCACACCCAGCAGTGCTTTTATTTAATGCTGAATATAAACTAGCACAGCCTGTCACTGGAGCTCTGTTCCAAAACTTTGTGAGCTGTCTCACTGTCTACATAGTAATGTGATGTAGGGCGGTCTGCCAGGCCCCGCGTGGCTCCTCATGAGACATGATTTACAGTTGATTTCAACGAGTGTAATGTATTGTTAGGTTATATGTGACACACTAAACAGAAAGCAGAGTAAGCAGAACTGTTTTTATGTACAAGACGATTCTGTACTTCAGTTATCTTTCAGCTTTCTCCACTATATGTAAACATTCAGTCTGTGTTCATACATATTCAATCATTGTAAAGTACAATTTCCTCTGTAATGATTGCTGCTAGGTCTGCATTAGCCTGTGTTGTTGAATGTTAATGCCTGTTGATATGGCCAACAATGTCAAATCAATGACATCCAGTGTCCTCTGCAACAGTAAGGAGTCATGTGTATACACACAAACACAAACACAAACCCAGCCTATCAAAGAGTTGCTGTAATTTCATGCTACATAGCTTATGAACTGTGTTTTCACTGTACTTCTGCGCTAGTTCAGATGATAAAGAGATGCTCGCCTAAATACCAGTGTGTTTACAGGACAGTGTTTGCATCAGTTCTTATGCGGTGGTTGCAGTAGCCGTTGATTTCAGCAGCACTGTGTTCTAAACAGCAAATGATGCTCATCTCTTTCTGATTGCCTTTAGGGTGCACAATATACAAGACTTCAGCTGTGTGATTGTTATAATAGATGGTCAATCTGGAGGTCATTGGTTGATCTTTTCTTTCATGTGTTTTTTCTCGTGCAGTGTGTTCTGACAGCATACGCTCTGTTTAATCTGCTCTGTGTTCTACAGATTGCTCACAGTTTGAACTGCAACACACAGACAATGAGAAAACAAGCCAAACTGTAAACGAGAGAAGAACTGAGGTGTAAATTGGAGAAAAGCAGTATTTTTAATAGCCACTGCTATACAGCACATACAGACAAACTCAACTGTGGTCAGGCCTTATGTTGTCACGTTTATTAATATCACAAACAATTAACATGAACAAATCTTTCACAGCATCAGTATTTAAACATTCCATTTTAGATCTGAAGTATGTTTGTTATAAAAGCTCATTTCAGTGATGACTGCTCCCAGGTCAGCAGTAGCACGGAAAGATTGGTGCACACCTGCGCTGCGGTCTGAGGATTTTCAGCAGGTGGATTTTCATCTATTTCCTGATTCAACCCTGAACTAATATGCAAAGTTAAAACTGACTTTATATTTTTTCAAAACTTTAAATCAAAGATGTGACTTGATCGTTCCTCAGGAAAATATAAGTGTAAGACACCTGTGATCATCTGATCACTAACAACAGGCTTCAAGGACAGAGTTTGTCAAACAACTCCTGGACACTCAATGTAAATGCAAAGTAGCGCCAATAATATGGATGTATTCGGCACTAATGATCTGAAGGCTTGTGGACAGGACTTATCTTCCTAAAGAGTGTTAAAAAACTGGAGAACCAGATCCTGCTGCAGTTCTTCACAGCTCTTCAAGTGAGGAATTACTCATTCACTTCTCGCTAGTTGTTTTATGTCAGTTTTGTGCTGGTGCTGTAGCTTGTAAAGTGGATTCATAATTGATCTCTTTATCACTTTTACATCGTATAGATTTGTGGATTATGTTGTTCTTTTGCCATGAAGTGGCTATTTCTGAATATGTTTGAGTCACATTTAGCAGCAGTACAGATAGCAGTAGAGTCTGATGATTTAATTACAGTTGACACGCCTCACACCTCTTTAATGAGAATCAGTGGTTCTCACACACAGGTGATGAGTTTTCTTTGAGAGGAAGCAGCAACACTCGTTTTCTCACTGGTTCTTCAGCAAGGACAGATACATTACAAACAAAGACATCAAAGGTCAGAGATCTATGGGGGAAACCTCATTACACAAGGACAAATTGCTAATTACATTTTCGACATTGACATGACACCTTTGGTCGGCGTGTTTCACGGGGAATATATCTCACTTCTAGAAAGCAGTTTGCAGCTCTGCTTGGCTGCTTAGTAATGAGATTTACAGCCATAGATCTCTGTGACAGATGCTTTCCACCGTAAGATTGCAGGAATAGAATCTCCTCTTCATCTTCCTTGTGCCGTCTCAAAGAACTGTTCTTAGAAAAGCTGGGCAGTGACTGTAAAACACAGCATCACTGGTGATCAAATAAGACAAGAATACAGGACAAGGTGATTTTTGAATTGTAAGCAACTGTTGGGCCCTTGAGGCTTGTGATTGGTTGGCATATTTTTACAGTAATTTACTGTATAGCTTTACAGTAGGTCTACAGTTGATTATAATTCAATGAGAGCAATATGCTGTGAACAGTACATGCATCATGTCAATAATGTGATAAAATGACATTGTCATGATCTGCTATTTTTCATATTTTATAGCTATTTTTATTTTTGAAAGAAAATGACCTAAACTGTGTGTAAGTAAAAACAAGTTTACAACAAGCTTCCATCTATTTTTATTTTTTTTATTTTTAACTGCTGTATGTTTAAGTGTTTTAATATCATACATCTGTGATTCATTCAACATATTATGGGCTATGAGAGAGGAGACTTTTGTTGGCATTAATGGCTCTTTATGGTCCTGTACCTCTCAAGCTGTTTCTGTATCACTCATCCCACAATCACTACATGATCTCTCTGTCAGTATTTTCATGCCTTGTGAAGAAACAAAGAAGAATTCATCAAAGTCTGACGTATTTGTTTTAAACAGCAAGAAACATGTTAACCAGCTCCTCCTGTGTTAATTGCTATCCAGATAATGGCCGTTTGATATTGCTTTGACAGGGAGAGATGTATGCATGCCAGAACAACAGGAAAGCAACAGAACAGACGTTTGAAGGTTTTGTCAAGCTAAATTTGGCATGTGGCTATTAGAATTTATAATATTCTGAGTGTGAAATTTCTTTGTAATAGGTACGAACAGAGCACTAGGAACAGAGCACTAGGAACAGAGCACTAGGAACAGAGCACTAGGAACAGAGGACCACGAACAGAGCACCACGAACTGAACACCACGAACTGAACACCACGAACTGAACACCACGAACAGAACACCACGAACAGAACACCACGAACAGAACACCACGAACAGAGCACCACGAACAGAACACCACGAACAGAGCACCACGAACAGAGCACCACGAACAGAGCACCACGAACAGAGCACCACGAACTGAACACCACGAACAGAACACCACGAACAGAACACCACGAACAGAGCACCACGAACAGAGCACCACGAACAGAGCACCACGAACAGAGCACCACGAACAGAGCACCACGAACAGAACACCACGAACAGAACACCACGGACAGAACACCACGAACAGAACACTACGAACTGAATACTACGAACAGAGCACTATGAACTGAACACTATGAACAGAGCACTAAGTCACATTGGATTTTCTTCACAAATTTGTCATGGTATGCTAAAACATTATAGCTAAAAATATATTCCACTCTGACCTCTGCGGATAGCTCTCGCCAGTGCTCTGCAGTAATGGAAACGCTCATCTTTACTAATGTTGTCATTGGTACAAACTGTTTTCTTTTCAAACTGTCAGGCTCAACATTCTGAATAAATGACCTAAGATTAACCTTCCTGTTCACTGGTGGCATTAAACACGTTTATCCATCACACCATTGTGAATCTTTCTTATTCATCTCAGATTTCCTCCTGCAATCGTTTTACATACATTCTTTTTTCTTTCAGTATTCACTTTACCTCCATGACAGTTAAGACTCACATGTTGATGTGTAACTACTGACCTTGTTGAGGTGTTTTCTGTTAGATTGCTTATCTGCAGGCTGAGAGTCTATGCTCTTCATTCTCTGGAGACATTTATTGTACGCTTTGCTCTCCATCAATGGAGGTAAGCTCCATGCTTCATTTAGGAGCTGTCTGAATTTAAAAATGGGCCTCTAGTGCTCTACAAAACCAAGCCAGTGTCTCGCAGCATGGCTGTAAAAACACCATCAAGTGGCAAAAAATTGCATTAGGGAAAAGGATGATGGCACTAATCATATAAGCCATGTTCCCATGAGGAGCAGTATCAAGAGTTTAGAACAGCTGGAAACACATTCACAATGTGTCAATTTTGACAAGTGTTTTGGGTAGCTTGACATCAGCTCTTGATACTCACATGATTGTGCAGATGAATTTTTTCAGTGATTGAGGCGGATCTCTGTGTGTGTCATTAAAGAAACATTTAAAGAAATGATACATCAACTATTGTGATGTTGTTTTACTAATAGAAGATTTTGCCTGTTATATGCAATGCAAATTAGTGTCAGCATTTCTTACTTTGAAATTGTAATGAACAGCATTCTTGAACATTGCATAAAATTGGCAGATTACAGAAGTTTTTATTTTATAAGTTCTTACTTGGGTAGTTATAAGGTTCTTCAGTTATCCTCTGTATGTGATAATAGCTGGTGCCTCCTGGACAACCATGAGATCAAATAAGGTCAAACTGAGACTTCTGCTGTTCCCATTTTCTCGTGAGAAAAAGACGATCTCAGTATTAATACTCAACTGAGAGACTTGTGAGATATGAAAGAGCAATACAGTTTTCCTCTGGGCTTTAAACATTTGATGAGCTAGACTCAAGATTAAGTACAAGGAAACATTCAGAATATCACATTCTCCTGTATACATTCTAAAGAAAAACTGTGCATTGCTACTGAGGTGTTTTTTAGCTCATTAATGGAACGTTTGCAACAGTACATTTTTACTGTTTTAGTAATTACACCGCAGTTCTCAGAAAACAGTAATACTATTTTCCACTCACCGGAAATGGTCTTTAAATGTATATTATGTTTTTGGAACCAGAGCTGAGCCTCCACTTAGGTTCATCTTGGATCAAATGTCTTTCACTTTAAATAAGATTGCATTTCCATCATTTAAACCCCGAGACATTACACGTTTGAAAAGCCTTTTATCAACAGCATCACTGTTGGTTTTCTTTGCTGGGAACAAGCAGAAGTGCAGTGAATCGACTCACAGCAGAGTGACACTGCTGCAGAATGTACTTGAAGAAACATATAGGCAATTTCCGAGTTCGAGTCAACAACAAGTATGTGTTTTAGCACCAAACAGTCAAAGTGCTCAGACAGACACTGAAGAGTCCACTGTCAGGATGGCTGAGGTCCTTCCCCATGCTGGAATGTTTAAGACACCATGAACTTGTTTAAGATAGTGATATAGGAAGTTTGGACAAGATGTACTAGAAAATAAAAAAAGCATAAGTTATAATTTGTAACTAGTACCCATGAAGAAGTTCTGTATGTATTTCTAATGTAATGTGTTTGCTTTGCGTTGTTCGGGGCAAGTTTATTTCACGGTCACATGATCAACCAATCATCCCGCTGGGGTGTGTGTATATAGCCGTCCCTCACCTCTGTCCCATGACAGTTTTGCAGCATCCCTTCGTTACCCCATCGCCTCACTCTTGGCTGGTATCTACCTCAGTCAAAGATGGGGGAGTACTCTGGGCTCGTGCCAAATTTCGAGCTTGGGCCCTCCCCCCGGCCAGCCCGCCAAATATACATTTATCATTGTTTCCGATTACATGTTAGTGCAAACTCCTGAATTGGACAAAAACCTGTGTGTAAGTGTGGAGATCTGTGGATAAGTCATCAGTGTTGTTGGTCCATTTGTGCTTTGTTGTCTCAGAAAGCTCTATTTTGATCTGCAGAAAGTAAATGTTGTTAAGGAGGACATTAGCATGTAGCCTTACAGCTAACACATATAGAACCACAACACTCTGATGCTTTTCTTTCAGCATCTATAGAAAGAAAATAATTCACCGTGCATTTACCGTGTTTTTAATGTGCAGCATTTGCAAATATTAAGTCAATAAGTTTCTGTGGGCGAGGACAGAAGGATGACTGTGTGTGCTCTCTTCATGTCTTATCATTGATTTCCTGCAGTACTCATGTTGAGTGACTCAACCAAACCATGTGATTTAATGGCCAATAAAAAACAGTCATGACTCATTGTGACAGTTTCCATAGCAGATGGCTAATGCTGAACAAGCAATACAAGAAGTTTCAAATAGAGTAGAGGATTATGAGCACTTCCAGAATCTGAAAGTGTGTGTTGTTACTGTTTTTAATTGATTTAATCAAGTTAATTTCATGATATGCATATTAGTGAATCGAACAGTCACAAATAATCAGTAATTGTGGAGAAATTCGCCATTGAAGATAATTAATGTCTGTTACGTTATTGTGTCCGAGAGAGAAAGCATTGAACAGACATTACAGAAAGTCACTTTCACACTCAGTGTACAGTTGTGCCTGTCAGGGGCTTGCAGTCCACATTACTTTTGAGTTTGTCGGTCTGTGTGAGTTTGGACTTGGGATCTGTTCACTCCTCCAGTGTTTGTTCATTGTTGGTCAGTGTAAAACAATGCAGACTGAAGTCTTCTGACTGTTGCTTCTCACTGTTTCTCAGTCACATGAACATTATATTATTGTAATGTTTCATATAATCAATCACACTAGCCCTTGTTACAATATTCAGTATTTCAATTTAGCGTGCTCTTGACCTGCTGAATGAGTTCACATACAACGGTCTTTTTTTTGCTTTATTATGAATTATAAATGTAGTTTGATAGCTTTTCAATGTCACTACTGCCTAACCTGTTAACTACTTTATCCAGCAGTATTATTCAATGTTTCTGTCCTTATTTTTCATGACAGATGTTATAAGCTGCCTGTGATGTTCCTGTGTTAGACACAGGTTTTCTAAAAAACATGATCTATTAATTAAAAATAGAAAATGAGATTGTTGCTTATGTAATAATGATACTATTATATTATAGTTATTATTATGACCTTATCTAAAGAAAATGAGTGAGTATTGCTTTCTCATGCAAAATACTAATGTTAAAATTTGAACGTGTCCCATTATTTTACACATTACATTTACATGTATTCATTTAGCAGACGCTTTTATCCAAAGTAACTTACAATGAGAGAGAGCCGAGTCTACAAAGCTACATTTACAAGCGGAAATTATATTTGGATGCTAGAGACAGATCAACAGAGTATTAGGGATGAGTCAGGTGTGTGTGAAACAGGTGTGTTTTCAGTTTCTTGAAGGTTGTGATGGTCTCAGCAGATCGGCTGGAGGCTGGGAGCTCGTCCCAACAGGAAGGAACAGAGTAGGTGAAAGTGTTTGAGAGTGATCTGGTGCCTCATTGTGAGGGAACAGTCAGACGTGCTTGTTTACAGAATGGAGTTGGTGGGAGGGGACATATGAGTGAGTTGAGGTTCCAGTGACTCTTCCAGTAACTGAAAGCCAGGGTCTGTCACAAATCTTCTTTTGAGTGGCTTCTAAGATATTGCTTAGGCAGTTGCTGTGAGGCATAGTGGGAATGAAAAGAGCCCATCCAGAAAGCTCTTTGATATTCTGCTCTCTAGATGAGTCTTGGTGTAAAAATAATAACAATAATAACTGTTTTTGATAAGTCCCATTAATGTTCACAACAGATTTCATATAAGAAAATAAAATATTATCATTGTGAAAATACTACAGTATCCACATCCTGAGGAGAGATGCACCAGTCAGAAAAGTCACTGTTACTATTGAAAGCGCTGTAGATGATGTCATCAAATTGCTTGCGTTCATGTGTTTGGCAGAAGCTTTTATACAAAACATGAAGTCAATAGTTATCAAGTCAATAATTGTATCATGTGATGTGGGTCTATATTACATGCCCTGCTTGTTAAACATTCAAGATGTTTTCACAGACCCTCTGGATTTTTGACACAGATCTCAGTTTTTATAAACAGCTATAGAAAAGAGGTGTTGAAGAAACAACATTGTTATAGGCAGACCTGGGCAAACACCTTGTATTTCTCCAGCTCTACACTGTAGATGAATGCCTCACATGAGCATCTCATACCCCCAGATGTGTTGAGTGTTCAACACATGCCAGGTTGACTGAATCCACCGTGACTGGGTGCTAAAACGTAACGTGGCATCGGGTGTAATTAATATTAATGAGCTTGATGCATAATTCAGGTGTGCATTTCTGCTCGTCAGGTTAAGTTCATGAAAAATTCACGAGGTGGCTTTAGATACATACTCCTTCTTATTGTACAATTGCTCAAGTTTGCTGTCAATGGTAAGACATGTGCACTGCATTCATTCCCTGGATTTGTGGTCAGCATCATTAGAACAGATCCTGAACTTCACTTTCTACACTTCAGAACTGTTTGTGCCATTAATCATCAGAATGTGTCAACACGTTCATCATTGCTGCTCATACATAAATGCAGGAGGTGTCCTGTATCTGTTTGCTCTCAGGGCTGCAAACACTCTGTTGTCCCTGTCATCGCTTGAACACGTCTCACGAAAAGGAAAAAGTGGAGAACACAGCCTGCATGAACAATGTGTGCAGTATGATTAATGTAATGCTCATAACTGAGGTTTACCCACAGAAGTACAGTAGACGTTTGTATGGAATTACAGAACAGAATATATTAATAAGATGAACAGACTGGGTATATTAGAGAATAATGTCATTTAAGGGAACACAAGATGTCATGTAATGTGGGCAAATGAAGACAGTTTCAGAAACAAATAAGGACAAATAGTTAGAAAAATAAGGAAAAAGCGAAGACAAATGAAACACTTCATGTTTCTTTTATTCTTTATTCTTTTTAGTTCTTGTGTATTTGTACCTGTTTATTTAATTTCTTCAAAGGAAGCAATTTGTTACTAGTTACCATTGCTAGGTCTGAAAGGCTTTCCTGCTTGTTCTCTCTCTGCTTCAAACACACCAAAGAAGTGATCATGTTTAAAAAATTATCTGAGGAAATATTACATAACATTACCTTTGCATTTATATATATTATTTCTCATAGAATCTGACACAAAAATGTTTTACACTTCTCAGACTCGGGCGACTTGTGTATGACAGAACATAAATCATATGGCATGAGAGTGGGGTGGAAAACAAGTGCAGCAGGAGACGACTAGCGTACAAACCTAAAGCTGCACACAGGGATATCAGTTTCAGCTAGTAAGCTGTCTTAAAAGTAAAGGGTTGCCCAAGTGTGCTTGAGTTGCATAGGGTTATAAATAGGTAAAACAGTTTCTGTACCGTGTGAGGTTTAAATGTACCTGTGAAATTTGTGCTGAAATTCACTGTGAACAGCTCAGTTTTCTGATTGCTGTTGTTACTCTTTTACTGAAGATATTTAGTGTCTGTCTGTGTCTTAAATGATGAATGGATGTCTAATGACCCTAAAGAGTTTCACATCTCGTGAGTTTTCAGATAGTATAAACAAACACGGGGAAAATTTACTTGCTGGTAAATTCGGTTTCAGTAAAGAAATGATGCAAATCAGACACACCCAAACACAATTTACTAAATGAAATGTGCATGGCACAATCCTCCATCTAGCGTGCTGCTAACTGTGGGGTTGTGAGGATGCAGCATGTTGTACTGGAACTGTACAGCATGGCTCACAATGCATTCGCATCAGGGATTTAAAATGGCTTGCAGCAGAGCTCTGTTTTACAGCTGGATTACGGGTGGTTTGTGTAGGTTTTCATGTTACAATATCAAGCACAACAGTGGCTGAGATGTTTCTGAATTCCCTCCAGAATCGCAGATGCTCACATGCAACACTGTGACACTGCAGACACGATGTATCATAAGAGCTCTGCTGTGTGACAGCTCACAGTCTTTAAGAGTCACAGCCACTTACTGTATTACACACGGTGTGAGTGCTCTCAGAACACACACACTGACCTTGTGCTACAGTAATGTACATCACATACTTCATTTAACAAAAATGAAATGCATGATCTCAGGAGATAGTAGTTTGGTGCTGTTGATGATTTTTGGGTTAAATGTATCTTTCTGCTGGTGTTTAAAATGTATTATTCAGAAACAGACTGTGAAATGTGCAGGATGATGTAAGAAAATTGGACAAAATGCTCTAAAGTGTTTTGTGAACAGGGATGGCAGATGAGAATGATTGCTTCTGGTGAAGCTTTCTGTAAAGTGCAATAACACAACATGCTCAGAATCATTAAGCTGCTATTACCTAAGAGAACTACATCATTATACTCACTCTGCTATTAACTGGAGACCCTCCGGCTTTCAACAGTTATTGCACTAACATAGAAAAGCCTTCCTTGAAAGCTGTTAAACTTGTTGTCATACTCCATGTGGTCTCAGTGGTGCAGTTTTAGAAGTCTGAAGGGGTCATGTCACGGTGAATTGTGTTCAAATACAGTGAAAACATGCTGCAAGATTCACAGCTGAATCTACTGGAGCTGTAAGCAGCAGAAAGAGCTTATTCCAAACCTCTGTAATGTTTTATTATCAGACAGGTGACACAACCAAACACATGACAGCATACTTACACATTTTAGGATTGTTTTGTGAAACTGTCACAGTGGGCTGGTCATGAAAGACGGAGTTTGGGGTGAGAGAGGGTGGAAATTGTAAAAGTAATTTAGGTGCCTTAACAAGAAAATTGGATATATAGGAAATAAAATATTAAATAAAAAATGCATGCTATATGATGCCTAGTGCTCATTTAAAGAAATATACTAACCTAGTATTTAGTCATCTAATCAAAGTTGAATTGAATACAGTGTGATTATTGGCAGCACATGCAGTTAATTTTCTAGCACAGCAGGACAGATGGCCAGTGTGTCCTGCTGAAGTTTCCTGTGCACCTGCAGCACGAGGCCTCCAGAGGCTCTGAGCAGGCAGTCTTCATACAAATAAAATGTAAAGTAATCCTTCCAATTCATCATGCAGTCGCCTTCCAGTTGTGCATTTATTTAGTGGAACTCAGAAGCATGTGCAGTTTTCTGGTTAGGCATTTTGATGAAAACACATATGTAGGAAATTGTCTAAGCAATGCACCCTCTCATAGTGTTGCTTATTTGCACATTCTGAGTGCAAACGTGTCTTTTTATTGCATCCATGCCATTTTGTATCTCTTTAATGTTAAATGGTAATCAGTTTTAAATCATTGATAGATGTGGCAGTGATGTTTGATGTTTTCGATGAAGTTTCAGCGCCGCTGCTGGGAACAGTTGGCATCTGACACAAACAGTAAAGTTTCAGCGCTGCTGCCGGGAACAGTTGGCATCTGACACAAACAGTAAAGTTTCAGCGCCGCTGCTGGGAACAGTTGGCATCTGACACAAACAGTAAAGTTTCAGCGCCGCTGTTGGGAACAGCTGGCATCTCACACAAACAGTAAAGTTTCAGCGCCGCTGCTGGGAACAGCTGGCATCTCACACAAACAGTAAAGTTTCAGCGCCGCTGTTAGGAACAGCTGGCATCTCACACAAACAGTAAAGTTTCAGCGCCGCTGTTGGGAACAGTTGGCATCTGACACAAACAGTAAAGTTTTAGCGCCGCTGTTAGGAACAGCTGGCATCTCACACAAACAGTAAAGTTTCAGCGCCGCTGTTAGGAACAGCTGGCATCTCACACAAACAGTAAAGTTTCAGCGCCGCTGTTAGGAACAGCTGGCATCTGACACAAACAGTAAAGTTTCAGCGCCGCTGCTGGGAACAGTTGGCATCTGACACAAACAGTAAAGTTTCAGCATTTAAAAACTTTAAAAATTTTTAAAAACTATATAAATACATGTAAGTAAAAGAAAAAACTCTTTGGTCTCCCCTACTGTGCTGTTATTTATTTTAGTGAAATAGTAATCAGTTAATCTAAGATAAGACAAATACTCTAATGAGTGTAACATTTGAAGGCAGTTAAACACAGGGAGTGTTTTATATCTCTGTTCATGTTACAATATCGCCCTCTGTTGTTCAAACTGGGCTTTGCAACTATATAGAAATAAGTCCAGGTCATAGATCAATTTTCAATATAAAAACAACTTGAAATAGTATAACTGTGTATGTTTTGTCTGTGTGTAAATTTATATGTGTATATATATGCACATGTGTGTTTATTATTGCCAGAGCTGTGTATTTTATGCGAGCGACTGCACCTCTGACACAAACTGTGTATGATTACATTTATTTTCATATACAATATATTCAGTTATATAAGTTTGAATTTGTACTAGCATTTCATTTGTGCCTCCCCCAGGATTATATGTAATGTTATTTGGAACCCAAAAACAAAGAGCAGGTAACTCAATCTGTGAATATGTGTCACTGATAATATACAACCCCAACTTTTCTCCCTGAGCTGTAATTTAATATTCTGTACTTTTCTGGTGTAGATGGTAAAGCATCTCCAGTGTCAGTGATGTTAGTCTGCCCACGAGTCAGTGATGTTAGTCTGCCCACGAGTCAGTGATGTTAGTCTGCCCACGAGTCAGTGATGTTAGTCTGCCCACGAGTC
>JAZGTJ010006477.1:0-24826 GCA_036877575.1 Botia almorhae | reverse complement strand
TCAATAGATATGAAGTCGCATTTCTTGCATAAAAATGACACAGATGTTATTTTCTGCACGGCATGTGACTGTCCCACAGGGAATCTCATTATCACAGACTGAAATGCTTTCCTCTGGTTTTGTATACTTTAAACTCATTTTCTCTGTTCTTTTACTACCTTTAAGACACTCTGGAGTTTGAGACTGCAGTTTCAATATAAAAACTAGGCCTTTCAGACAGGTAGGACCTGGATTAGATGCATTCTGGGAATTTGTTGCATGAAATGTACACGTTTCTTACTGCAGCCACATCTGTACATGCAGTTAAAGTTGTTGTAAAACATGCTGTTTTATAAGGGTAATGAAGCCGTGTGCTTATAGAGCCATGTGGCCTGTCTCCACACGCGTCGCCACACCTGATGCAGCAAGTGCTGCGTGATTGTGTTTGTTTTTAGAAACCTCCTGTATCTGTCATTATAGCACACATGAGGAGCACCAGACTGTCTTTAGTGCGCTGCTTATGGGCTCATAACGTGGCTTTGGGTCTAATTACTGTGGCTTTAAATGTGTTCTCAGAGGAACCAGAACCAATAAAGACCCACAAGCTTCCCAAACTCCCCACCACCATGTGCCTCTCCCATCTGCAGCGCTGAGGAGAAAGGAGGTTTTTCAGATTCACTTTTATCCATTGAGTCGCCCTCCGTAGTTACATTTAAATCTTGTCCACAGGAGATGTGTGGATTTTTTTTCTTAACATAATGCTGAATCTCAGGAATTTTGTCCAGCTCATATTTTACCCCCAAATTTTGGATCAAAAGAAATTATATTTTTCATGAAGACAGTTTAGGCTATTTTTTGGCCATTTGAAGACCATGATTTTATTATATGACAATTTATGACAATAAAGAAAATTTTTCTTTTCAATTCTCAATACAGAAATTCAAAAAACATTTTTATAATAGTATAATTTTATATATTTTGAAAATATGTTTATATTTTTATAATTGTTTATCATTTGTTCGGGCATGTTTACATGAGATTCAGTTGTGTAAAGTTTCTTTGATTTTAGATTTTATTCAAGCGATGAACAGACAGTAAATGTTTTCTGTTGGTTGATTTGAGATATGAGGATGTTTTGCTGATTCTGTGATAAGATGTTGGTCTCTCTACACTTCCAACACCTCAGTCATTCCTCTCGGTACGAGAAGACCCAGTGAATAGATGTTTATATATGAAAGCAGAAAAGAGGAGGGATTTGGTGTGTGCTTATCAAAGCTGCTGGGAAATACTCCCGAGATCAGCCCGCATTTAACCCAGATTAAACCACGCAGGTCCAGGGCCCTTCAAAACAAAGAAGAGTTCAAGATTTCCTTCCCTTAAGGATGTGTTGAGGGCATTCCAGACAAAAGACAAATGTCTGTTTCAGCACGCAGATAAGCATCTGGGCACAGCCGGTATAAAGCAGTGCCTTTTCCTGCGATTTCCTGCCTTCATTCAGTTTAATGTAGCTACAGTGATTTAACCCAATATGGGGCCCTGGTGATTCCTTATCTCCGCCTTAAGGGTACACCTGACTAACCCCAGCCTTGAGTGATAGGTTTGTGTGCATATACAGGGTGGGCTGTGGGGGCTCTGTGGAGAACTCATTGTATTAAAGAAATGTACGAGTTGTTCGCATGATTAATGTAGGATTCATCGCCTGCGCTCGGGCCAGACGAACGTCCCCAGACAAAACTTTTGCTGAATGTGGAATTCAGCAGGAGAAAAGAAGATATTCTCTATTGATTTTCCCTCCCTCGTGTCCTCTCTTCCTGAAGAGCATAAGCGACGCAGAAACATCCCATTCCGATTCTTTTTACGTCTGATTTCCAATAGATGTATTGTAAGTGAGTAGCTCATTTTTTACGGCACTGTACAAAGGGCCTGTCAATGGAGACGCCTGTGCGTGCCGCGTTTGTTCCCCTGCATGAGGAAGAAAGCACGAATACAATAAATAAATCAACACACCTGTCAGCTGCTAGCAGGAGAACAGAGCACGTTACACAACCGTTTTCCAGTACATTCTTTGAATAGCAATGGCAGCGGATTGTAAACCTAATGAGATAATGAATTTGTTGCATTCTTTTCATAATGCAAATTCCATGTAATGTCGCTGTGACTTTAAGGTTTTTGATGTTTTATTGAATACATAATCAAAAACTGATGCGTATGAACAACAAACCCACACTGGTTCGTGGGAAGCATTCATTTTCAGTGTTTTAAAACTAGTGTAAAACTAGCTTATACGTAGTAGCTGAAGCAGCCATTTAAAGGCATAGTAAGCAATTTCTGAGAAACTTTGATATTTAAAATTGACACCCAAACAAACACACCCCTCTCTTTGTTGCACCTTCCTCAAAATAACAAACACACTATGCAACACGACTAACAACTTGTGCACACGCCCCCTATTGCTGATTGGCTATGAGAGTTCAAACAGACAAACTAAACAGATATCTAGCAAATATTCACAAAATTGTTTGTTTGGTGTTAATTTCAGTTTTCAATTGTGTTTCTCAGAAATCGCTTACTGCACGTTTAACCAGTTACCGAACCAGTTAAACGGGTCCTTCAATATTTATTTGAATTAAGCAATGTTTTTCATTGTTATTCTATATGGAATCCTGTTTAATATCAGAAACTTTTAGACACAGACCTCTGTTTGTCCGAAGGCCAGTTGTAATTAGCTCGTGGGTGAAAGAGATCCATGTTTTGATTAATCACAGTAAAATCCTTCATCCCTACAGTCTCAAGACTCGAAAGCGCCATCATGAGGGTAAAATCTATACCTCATAATGAAACGAATTGAAAGACAGCAGCGATTTACCTCAGATGACCGCGTAACTTCTGTATTTCTGTGCGAGGAGAAATCAGTTCATTAATTGAAAGTAGACGGCAACTGTTTGTTGCTCCCTCAGACAGATCAATTGTAATTTTATGAATTTATGACGTACTTCGACTGGCTCTTGATGTACAGCATACATGATGAGACTCTCCTCTCCTCTACAGAAGAATGAGAATCTGTTGTTGAATTTAAACAAGCATTAGATCTGAAATGCTATCAGGAGCTTCAGCTGTGTGTTTTGAGATAAATGATGTGGAATTACGAGTTAAGCCTCAGGAGAGAAACAGAGGTTGTGATCACAAAGCTCTTCATAGGTAAGGAAAGTCACAAGTTGTCTCTCCTGCACAGCGATGAGATTAAACAGAAAGCAAATTTGCTTAAGACTGCTGTTCTCCTGAGAAAAACAGCCCAGTAATCTCAGAATCACATCTCACATGTGTCTCCACGAGAGATCAGCATCAAAAGCTGTACACAGAATTCAGAGGTTCAGTATGAGCTCAGACATTTCTCAGGCAGTTGAGACGACACTGAGAAAACATGTACAGTACAGTAAGTGTTGAATTATGAACTGATGCAGGCATTTGTTGAGAACTTACACAAAGACCAGAAGCTCATCTTTAGTTTTTCCTGAGACAAATAAATCTATCACATTTTCCTGTGGTCTCAGCGTTTTAATGTTTACCTCAATAAAACCTTTAGATTCCCCAACATTCAATTCTTGCATTTTGATGCTCCCTCTGTGTTAGGAGCCCCCAGAGCGAGTTATTCAGTCTGCTGAATAAAATATTCTAATGTGTGCTGTTTCTCTTCCATTCGCTGTGCTTAAATATTACAAAGCATTTAATTATAAGAACGGAGAACAGACGCAGTCCTGGGACCGTCGGTGGGAAAAATAAATGTACAATCAGAACTGCAATTACCTGCAGAATTTCAGGGGTAAACACATCAGCAATCTCATAACAAACACGGGCTAGTTTGCATTCTAAAATGAATACAGTTAGATCCAAAGCAATTTTCTCTTATTTATCTTAGACGCCATGCATAAATAAAGCAAGGGCAGTGAGGCAATTAGCATAATTAGACTGTGTTGGTCAGACCCTGTGTGGTTTCTTAAGAGGCATCGTGGATGTGTGTGTGTGTGTGTGTGTGTGTGTGTGAGGTTGTTGTCCGTACTGAAGGACTTTTGAGCAGTCATTGTTATATATTTGTGTACAGTTGCAGGAGATCAGTGTTGTCTGTGTGAAGGTCCTCATTACCTGCAGGATTGTGGTGCCCCGCTCAGACTGACCTTGGATCTCCAAAACAAAAGTTCTGCATTACCATGCGTGAAACTTAAGCATTCCGCATGGACGGCACGTAAAAACCACAGCACATCGCCTGTGACACGCTTCATGACCAATTCCTGGTCTGCTTTGTAAAAAAGCCAAACTTTGCACCAAAAAAAGTTGCAACTGCGGAGAAGAGAACGAGTTGTGTATCATTGTTTGAACCCATCGCTGTCTTGCATTGTAATGACTTCACTGTTGAACGTGAATTCTGATGGAATTTATATCTGGCAAATTAAATCTTGTAAATCTTCTCAAAACTATATATCAGCAGTACAGAGGAGCGTCTGCGTGCTGAAGCAGAGCAGCTCGCATGAAGTGGATTTGAGGTATTAGAAGAACTTCTGTGATGAAAGAGAAGAATAAGTAGATCTTATGTGTAATAATACATGCGATTCACATTTATTTCTGTCATTGGCATCATTTGAAGAAGACAGTCAGGGTCAATATCTGCTTCATTGTCTGTTTCCTATAATCTCACATTTTTCCTTTGATTCTGTTTTCCATTATGACATGTTTTTCAGTTAATTTTTTTTGTTCTCTGTTTCTATTCCAGCTCTTTATTTAGTCTATTTTCTGCAGCATTTTGCATGAGGTCACATGACCTGAACACACCATCAGAATAAAGTCAGCATTCATGTTACTTACTGGTTAACTGTGAACAAAACATCAGCTTTATTTCACAAATTAAATCATCTTGTTTTTTAACCTCTTTTACTATTTCATCACTTCCTGTTGGATAAAATCAAGTCCCCGCTTGTATTTTGTTCTTGTTGATTATCCGTTTCACATGGAGGCACATCACATGATGTAGTGTCACTTCCGGGTTGCACACTTTGTTTTTGGTTTAAATGTGTGTCTGTAAGTGTGTGTGTTTTCTCTCCGTTCAGTCTCAGATTTGTTTGTCTGGACGTCATATAATTTTATTAAGCCTGTGTTTAAACACATAAGCATTCAAATTATGATTAATCCTCTTAGGGCTGAACCAAATCCCTCCCTTAACTCCTGAGATTAGACTCCTAAAATATTCCTGAGACCGACCTGAAAGAACCCCAGACACGTCTGCAATGCCCAGATCTCTGTTTCACTTAGTCTCTCTTTCTGTTTCTCTCTCTGTCCCTATCTCTCTCTCTCTCTCTCTCTCTCTCTCTCTCTGCTCATGATACTCTCTCTCTCTCTCTCTATCTTTGCTCATGATAATGCGTGTGGTCCAGTCTCAGCGTTTTCCTTTAACTCAGATATTATTGTCCTGTGTCATCACCGGAAGGTGACTGTTATCACTTAATTAAATCCATCCGCAGAGGGAGGAAGAAACAATATTGTTGTCTGGTCACCCGCAGGAACTTTTGAAAGTGGGGTAGTTTGTACAAGTAAAGCTGGTGTTCTCTGGAGTGGCCTGTCACATCCACTCTGCTGCTGTGTGTTAATGTAGATTTCAGATGTCAACAGCTATGACCGGTGGGCAATGTCTAAAGAAAATGTTTTGATTTTTTTTTGCCACTTTTTGTTGATAGAAAGAGGAAATTGTTTGAGAATGGAAGGAATGGTTTCAGGGCATTGGGCAGCCTTGAACACCGTTAGAGAAATAACCTAGAAATAGTTTATTTACAGTTGTGTGTGAATATGAAACTGCGATAGAAGAAAGTATTAACCAGCAAAACAATTACATCATCATTAATTATAGCAGCACACAGTTCAATTCTCAGGAAACACATGCACTGATAAAATGTCCACCTTAAATTTACTGTCACTGTTAAGTCGCTTCAGATAAAAGCATCTGCCAAATGTGTAGATGTAAATGTAACGTCTGTTAAGTGCATACAGTAATATAACACACATAAACAAGCCCACATACAGACGCATCTTCCACATATAACGCTGAGAGGGAAACAGCCTGTTGTGCCATCGCTCTCACACCTTTTCAAACGGATGCTTGTAGTTGCTCGTTTGGAGTGAAGCAGGACAATAAATATTTTGTGTTGAGTACCTCCACCATCCAGCGCTAAAGCTCCACATGAAATAAACGATCTAATGACGCTGTTATTCAAGAGAGGTCTCAGTGAGGGGCAGGATGAGTGATTTGAGCTTCTCCTGTGCTGGGGCCTTCAATAAAGAAATCAATAACACACATCCATATTTGCACATTTCTACATGGATTGTCAGTCTCGAGATTGACTTCAATGAAAAAGATCTCTCGCAGTTCCCATGGCGATTTAGAAGTTCAGAT
The DNA here is from genome assembly GCA_036877575.1 of Botia almorhae. Lineage (NCBI taxonomy): Eukaryota > Metazoa > Chordata > Actinopteri > Cypriniformes > Botiidae > Botia > Botia almorhae. Next base: position 18,411 of record JAZGTJ010006477.1, on the reverse strand, counting down.
AAGATCTCTTTTAACACCTCTCATCTGTCTTCCTCTCTCACACACACACACACACACGTGGACACTGCAGCTCTTTCTCTCTGTCTGTACGACACACACACACACGCGTGCTGTCTGTCTCTCATGCTGTCTGTTGTCTGTCTCTCTCATGCTGTCTGTCATTATCTCATTTTCTCACCCTTAGTGATACCTTGATATATTTTTTATATTTTTTTATATATATATATATATTCTTGATATTAAAGCATTTTTCTAAGGATTAAAGTATTTTTCCTGTTGTAAAGCATTTAAGGGCTGGACGTTTGGTTCACCAGCGCTTATTTGGCACCTTCTGAAATGATGTACTCGCATTATTACAGTAATTCGAGCCTGGTTTGAGAACAACGACATGTTTTTAATGTAGTATGTTGAGTTACGTCTGTTTTTTACGTGCACTTCTAAGACCCCTCCAACCGTTTTTAATTCCTTCATTTACACTCTGTGTTGCTCTTATCTTGTAGCTCAGAGCCGTTTATAGAAAGAAAGAGAGTCAACATGCCCTGATTGGTCTCTATCCCTGTGAGAGGAGATAATCGTGGCTGTAGTTCTTCAGTGTGGAGGCTGTTGGAGTTTGGAGGGGATGTAGGAGTGAGATGAACATGTGGTATCGCCCCCCCATCACCAGCTGCTCCTCCTCTCTCTCTTCATTTTGTCTGACCTAATAGTTAATGATATGTTAATAGTCAGTGAAGCTGGTCTCGACTGGCGGCTGCTGTGTGTGTTAATGTGGCCGCGCTGCAGCTCTGGTCAGGGTGCTGGACTAGATTGATGTTTACCAGCTTGCGTGTCCTTCAACCCCCATATGTTTGTCCTTTGTCAGAGAAAACACAAGGCTGCTGAGTTACAGACCATGTTTACTGCTCCAGCACTGAAAGGCAGGTGTGTTCTTGCTTGAGGGACGTCTGGGTCCATAGCTGGACCATCTACCAGTTGTTTGTAGTCATGTAGAGAATCATCTGACAGGTCTGATACATCCTGAAATATTTGTATTTGGATAATGCAACATTAACATGTTAAACGTGTTCAATATTCTGAACGTTGTGGAACAGGACTTGAATACATCTGTGGGGTTTTACATTTACATTACATTTACATTTAGGCATTTGGCAGACACTTTTATCCAGAGCGACTTACATTGCATTATACTACACATCGATCACTATACATTGAGTATGTGCAATCCCTGGGATCGAACCCATGACCTTGGCGTTGTTAACGCCATGCTCCAACCACTGAGCTACAGGAAAGCTACTTTTATTAAATTGTGGTAAGTTAGGAATGATGTTATTGGTTAAGAGTGTATGTTCATGCCTAGCAAGGTTACATCAACAGGAAATTAGGAAATTAGTACATTTTTATTACATATTTTTCTCTTTTAAATAGTCAATGAAAAATATGTACCAAACAATTATACACAATTTTAATAAACACTGAATACGGTTTGCAATCCATTTTAACTGAAATATTTATGAAACGGTAATGTACAGGAAACAATGTAGGGCAGTACTTGAGAACAATTTGTGTTATTTACACAAGAGATGAAGTGGTTAAAAGTATGAAGGATTTGTGACATAATTCCAAACAGAACATTCAGGAGCAGTTAATAGATTCTGACCATTTGTTTATTTTAATGTGAACAGTAAGACCTGGAATGTGCTGTAAACGAGCAAATGTTTGATTTCATATTGACTGAAAAGAACTGAAGTGAAAGGAAAACCAGAGCTGTGAAACATCATATAAAACATCAACGCTTGACAATAAACCTTCAGTGATGTCATTTCAGCTCGTTTAAACAGAGATACAAGTGCATTTATAATGCTGCTTATTCCTGTTTTTTTAAAGAACTAGAGCCACATTTGGTGGAAATAACTCGTGCTTTAATTAAACCTCATTAAAATCTCAATCAGCAAAAATCTATTGATGTTTTATATTCTATTGCAGCCCAAGGTGTAAAGATTCAGTTCAGCTCCGGCCGTTTCAGTTTCATTTTCCTTCTGTGAAATATTTTCCTCCATCCCTCAGCACTTTAGACAAGAGAAAGAGAGAGAGACCGAGAGAGGGACGAGCGGCTTGCAAGGCATGACTGTTTTAAACAAATGACAAAAAAGGCCCATCTTAATGTTACACTTTTCTCCCCCAGAAGTTTGTCTGGCTGGTGATTTATTGTGCACTTTACACAGCGGTTAGCCTGTAAACAGAGGCCGTTTATCATAGAGGGGAGCCGGGCGGAGACATGCAGCGTTCCTCAGAGACCCGGCCCGCAGATCTGAACGTTTGAAGGAAGAGCAGCGCACAACAGAGAGGAGATGATGGCACACTGGCTGGAGGTGACCGCTAAGGGCCCTTTCTGACAACCAGGGCCTGTCTTCAGGGATGAAGGAGCCCGTGTCAATGCCTGAGGAGTCTTTCTCAGGTCACGAGACCCTCGACGAGGGAGGACGTGGTTTCTCGGTGGACAGCTGAGATTAACTGACAGAAATGGGAGCGAATTGAAACTCGGATTTGTGCCCTATAAACAACAATATGAACATGTACGGACCTGCTATTTGCAGGTTCTGCAAGTAGTCAAGAAATCAGGATTTCTCAGGAGTTTATTTTCATATGATGAGATTCATCCAGATATTCTTCATAAAATGCCACCCAGTTTAAAAAAGCAGCTCTTGTGTTTGTTTGTTTCTTCATGATGTGTGTGTAATTAGGGATTCTGGACTACAGGAAGCCCATTGGTAAGCAGATCACCGCTGGAGGTTCTGCTGCTGGGTCTCCAGCAGGCATCAATTAAGGCAGTGAGGTCACATGGGTTAATTACATATAGTCCCCCACTGCTTGAGATAATCTGCCGGGTGTGCGCACCCCGGGCGAGACGCAAGATGAGAGAGTTATAAACACAAAGAAAAAAGCGCAGTATCGCGCACAATGTCACAGCCGATCTGATCACCTTTTTATGAAAATGAGGTTTACACGGCAGCGTGGAGAAGCATCTCTGTCTCTCGTTTATTTCCAGGCGTAAAGCAGCACTGGCAGCTGGCGAGAGAGTGCTCGGTCTCCACCCGCCGATAAAACAGCGCGGCCTCGGGCTATTTACAGCGCGCTGATATGCAGCTGACAACAGCACGTCCCACGGCGAGCGCTGATGCCTCACTTCCTCCCACAGCACACATCTGCTGCCAGAGATGAGCTAGACTTCTGCTTAACATTACAGGCTAATGCTAATACTGACCATTATAATAGCGCTTTACATTTAAAATGCAAATCTGCTGATGTGCTGTAACGTAAATGCTGTGCTAGCACAATATTATTTCCATCACATACAGCAACTAAAGGGTTAAACAGGTCATATTCTACACTTAAAAGTTTACTTAAAACGTTAGTCAAGGTTTCACGCACCAGGAAGAGTCGTAAATTAATATTTTGTGCCTGTTTAACATTCTTTCTGTCTTTAGAAATGCAATTCGTGATTGACTAAAAATAAACAAAGCAGTTATTGAGCAAGTACATAACAGATCAGGGTTCAAAACTGTCTCCTTATGTTACGTTTCACAATGTTAAGTTTATAATGTTAATTTATAATTTGAGTTGTAATTTGACTTCAGCATACATAATGACAAGTGTGTACAGTAACCTGCAGTTGTATGTTATGTACAGATTCACACATGTGAATTGAGGGGGTGTGTTTCATTGTCATCAAAATAAGCTCAAAAATTGAAATGGTCTTAAAAACAGGCAAAGCATCAATGTATCATTTCTTTCTTTTGATGAAATGTGAACTCATGATGTTCTTGACAGGATTTGTGATATCCATGCGTGATTACACATTCATCACGCTTTGCTCGAGTGTTGTGGCGGGTGTGATTCAGAGCTGTTAATTGATGTTGTAATTGTTGCTCTTTAATGATCTGTCAGCGCTGTTTCCACGCGGGATGTGCTTTTGTTTGCAGTTCAGGGCTTGATGGCTTTCCTCTGTGTGGAATAAGCTATTTGTGAGAGTCCCGCCTGACTTGTTTTCCTCTTTTGTCTTTCTCTGTTTTCCACACAGTCTCTGGATGGATTTGTATTTGCACTAAACAAGGAGGGAAGATTTTTGTACATCTCGGAGACGGTCTCCATATACCTGGGGCTTTCACAGGTGAGTTCACATGAGAATTCCTCTCTCTTCCGTCTCTTTCCCTCTGTCGGTGCGAAGGAGAATCCTGGCAAATGAGTGTTCTGTAAAGTCCTGCTGGTTTGTTAGCGTCTGTTTAATTTGCAGCGCTCATCGGTGCATATTTTAAGCGGCGAGAGATCTTCTCATTGGAATGCTGGTGTGTAACCTGCTCCTGTTGGCTCGGGCCAGGGCCTTTCAATAAACAGGCAGATCGACGAGGTCAGGCGGTGGAAAACGACCTTCAGAGCTCCTGCGCTCCTGTCTAGCAGAGTTTCATCTAAAGTGCTAGCAGGCCTCAATCAAACCACACACAGCAGGAAAGTTCTGTTCACTGCTGCCTCAAAAATCCACACAAATAATTAGAAGCGTCTCTCGCTGTAAGAACCTTCTAGATGCTTCCTGTACTTGCTGTATTAACGGTAGCTCAGTTTTTGTATGATACAGGATATGGCATTCTGGGTATTATTTTAACATTCTTTTAGATACTATTTTTAAAAGAAAGCATGATTCGATATGTATTCTGGGCTCAGTGTTACACTTCCAGGATGAGCTGGCAGCAAAATGAGTGTGAATACTGTATCCCACAATGCAATGCTTTCGACCTTCAATGTCCAGTGATAAATGAACTGGAAGCAATTATTTTAAACTTAGATTTTTATATTTTTGATTCGTTATTTGATCAGACTGCCAAAGTTTATAAATATGAATTTTTTTTTTTTAAATTCAAATGCTGATATTCTTTTTTATAGCTAAAACTAAATGCCACTTGCCAAATTAAATGTGCAAGTAATCAGGTCAGGAATTTGAATACTACCATTAAATGATTTAACGTTGCATTAATTCGTTCAGTTAGAAACGGTGTTAATAAATTTATTTTATTTGGTATTTGGTAGACGTTGCATTGCACTGGCTGTAGTAATCCGCATGTTATGCGCTTGTCAGTTTGCGTTCAGTCAGGTTCAAGTGTAGTTATGAAACATATTATCCACCACAAGATGTAAATATTGAGTCTTGTGAATTATAAAAAGACACAGTCTGCACAAGGCTGTTAAAAGTAAATTCTCAGTGAGATAGAAGGATTGAGATATGAATTAAGAGCAGAAGACTAAAGCAAACTCTAAATTAATTCAGCATTAATTGATTGATGATTTTTATCAAATAATAGATTAATTCTCAAAATCCTGGCTTTTGGAATTTGGCTTCTCTGCGCAGTATTATCTTTAGGTTGGCCCGCTGATAAAGTGCTTGTGAAGTCTTTAGTCTAAGTAGGTTTTATTATCTTACATGGTTAAGCTTATCCCATAACTCTCGTGATCTTAATTGCTAAACCTTTTTCTTTGTTAATCTGTCCTGGAGGCCAAAACTTTCTAAGGTGTAGTTCATTATTTTCGTGGTTAATTGGAGAGTTTGTGAGCTTTTCTATATTGTCATTTCTGTGAATTTTGGTGCTTTGACTTATCTAAAATAGACTATATAGCATTATATATATAATGTAATAAATTTGCTAACATCCTAGCCATGTACTAATTAAGCAGCTCAGGTGCTTTGACTTGTTTAATTAACAATTCTTTGTTCAAACCTGATTTTGGCGCCCAGCTAACACACATCTCCAGTCATGCAAGAAATCCTCAGAATCGCTTATCTTTTCTTAAAATGTCTGTTTGATAACTAAACTTAGCACAAGCCCATGCTGAAACGTGGATGTGTTTGCATTTGAAGATAATATTATACTTCCATTATCAGTTTTACTGTTAATCCTGTTCTTTACTTTTTACCAAACTATTTTTTACTAGTAGCTCAGGAGAACCTTTTCTTTCCTATATGTAATAATTTCCAGAATCAGAACTAACTGTTATAGTAACGTTCATGTAATGGGGTCAGATAACGTTTATTGGAGCTGTAGCATGTGATTCGCTGTGTGTGAGCTAATGATGGAGGTTATTAAAGATTCAGAGCTTGAACCGTACGGCGGCCATTACATCAGGCACAGTCGATAGCGTGACCTTTTAGCACCGCGGCTCAATCACACGGCCGTTCAGCTGCTCAAATCCGAGCTTTGCTCTCAGACAGATACTGTAGCCTCACAGGGCACTAGAGGAGCGCTAATCTCTCCATCGAGCTCTTCCTTGGTCCGTTTGAAAGCAGATACGAAGTGTCCTCTCATTTTCACTGCGTCTGGGAGGCTGCGGTACGTCAGGGGTCCGACTGGCTCTGTAATTACGTCGGTCAGAACTCAGTGTCTCATGCTTTGATTTGAAAGCAGCTGCACAATTATGGGTTGATTTATGGGTGAGTTTTATACAGTAGGATTGCGGCAGTGCAGTAGTCCGGGCTCTGGGCTGCTATTAGCATTAGCACACAGCTTTAATGACAGGTAGAAGGAACCAGACGTTAAGTTGCAGGTTGTTTGGAGCAGTGGTTTAGTCATTTATAGTTTGAGGAGAACATTCAAGAAATACAATTCAACTAACTGTATAATCCTACATTGGTACAAATTTGTTATGATACACGCTCGGTAGAAACAAGTGTGTGAGAGAGGACGAGGACAAAAATATAAAAATATTGTTTACATTGTTAATCATTAAAAGAAAAACAATAAATAAACATGATGAATGATTAACAGTGTTGGTGCTGTGTTAGCTGGTTCTTCACTCATCCAGAGTAAAGTGTGTGATGAAGTGAAGCTGGTGGAGAAGCTCCAATCTCTGGTGATGCTCACGCTGCTGCTGCTGCTGTGTGATGTAGGAGAGGCCAGTTAACTGCAGAGATGCTGAGTAACCTCATCTTCATCGTGCCCTTGAAGAAGACGCTGAACGTTAGATTAACACCACTGAGTGCTGCAAGAAAAGAAAAAGAGAGAAAATATCCTTCGAGTTGTTCTGGATGAAGGAACTCGGTGATGAGGAACAAGACTGTCTTGACCTGTTTTTGACCTTTAGATGTACATCAGAGATTTTCAGAAATAGTATATACTGAAATCATAAACAGTTTTAAATACTGCAAACTGTTCAAATTCACTTCTTATTTTCTGCAGTGAATACTGTTAGTTTCTGTTTCTCGCCCCTCGTCTTGGTGTTTGGATGACATCTGTCAGCGTGACAGATTTTCAGTTACAGATGCTTTTGTAGAAAATCCCTCTTCACTCATGTGTGTGTCACCCGTGATTGTATTTATCCAGCAAAAAGTGTTTCATAATAGGGGCACTATTGAGATGAAGCGTGTGGTATTTAGATGGTCATGTGATCTCAACATGGCGGCCACCATGAGGATTGATCACCCTAATGTAGAATAAAACAGCCATTTTCTAGCCACTGAAATGACTGGGGTCTTCATCTCATGTGAGTGTATATCATTTTAGACATATTTTATAAGTACTATTCAGTTTTAAAGTACTGTTAGAGGAATCAATTAGTTACTGTACCTTTAATGTATTTAATATTATTTGTGCATGATTAATGGAATTAAAAAGAAAATTGGGTGTAAAGAAAATCAACCTATACATTTATAGCCAACGATCCACAATCTAATCAAAGGCTGACAGCTGAAATCAAGTCCCGCCCTGTGTCATTTTCATCAGACTTTACATTATGGAAGTTAAATGCGCTGTTTATTTTGTACCCAGTTACAGAGCAGCAAGGCATCTGCTGTTCAGTCTGAGAGCGATTTTTACTTCGTTCTTCTGTCTCTGCTCTCTTCTCTCCTTCAGTCAGCAGCTGAAGGATGTGAAACTGTTTTAGCCTCTATGGCCATTGACCACCTCGTGTTAGATTAATGTGTGTGGCACAGAGACACGGGAAGATTCTTACACAGAGAACAAGCTTCAGCCTGTGCTGCAGACATTTCTGTGATGCTAAACAGCAGCACCCAGTGCCCTCAGCTGTTTGATAATACAGGGGGTGTTAACACGGTAAAGTGATCGGATGTGTTCATGCACTCTTATCTCATCACTGTGTGACTGATCTTTATGATTGGTCTGATAACGAGGTTCGTGTTTGACAATAAACAAAGTCACGCCCCTTTTCATCAGATTGGTATTATTCAGTTCAACAGATGGCCGCTAAACCGTTTTCGCCACGCTAATAGCTGTTATCATTTAGCTCCTGTATGTAAATAGGCATATGTTGTGGAATTTTTCACTTGTGTGAGTTTTTATTCCTCTCCGCTTGCCTTCTGTGCTGGGTGATTAGTTCATCTCCAATAATTAATATGTGATGGATGCACGGCCATCTTTCCAGATTAATGGCCAGATTTGCCGGGATGTCGTTCAGAGGGCTGATGGGCGACGCAAATTGAGAGGTTGCGGTAATGTTGCACCACGCGGGATTGTCTTGTTGAGTTTTTAAGGCAGTCAGAGAGCAGAGCTGCTTTTGGAAAGCCCGTGTCACCAGGTCAGCAAGCTTCCCGCCGTTTGTCGGGTGACATTGCGCACGGGCAGCTGTCTGTTTTGTAATTGAGACGTGTACATGCGCGTTTGTGTAACAGATGGCAGCATGTGCTTAAGCTGATGGCTAGAAAATAATAATTGCATTATTCCGGCCAAAAGAATATTAGCTTCTGGAATATGGCCATTTTCAGCCCGCACCCCTGCCAGTACAGCATATGCACTTGCATGGACTGGATATCCAAGGAAATTGATACATCTGGAATACAGCGACCATCTGAGGTCTCGTCTGCCTCGCAGGATTTAGATTTAACCAGTTCCGTGTATCCGGCAGTCTGCCGAAACAGACAGTTTAGCTGTCACACCGTACGCACAGCGACATCTGAAGGCAGGGTATGATCTCATAGAGAGCTGAATGGGTCAAAATGCTGTGACATCACACCGAAATGAGTTTAAAAACAGTTTTAATCTATGTTAGAGAAGACGCAGCGTACCTCCAGGGGGTGAGGGAGTGTTACAGCAAGACTAAAATGACGTCACTCGATTGGCTAATTCATCTGCTCATTACAGCACTGTGAGGCTCGACTCACCCCACATTTACATAATGTACCTCTATTAAATATTTCTAAATGATAAAATAGATAATTATATCCTTTTAACATAACAGGGAGAAGGAGAGAAAATATGTTTTTCTGACTCTATAATAACACACCATGTTTAAGTAAGTGTTGTGATTGTGTGCTTGTGTATTACTGCATTTCTGTGTGTAAAGATTAGCAGATTAAGAAATAGTTCCTGTGGTCTGGTGCTAAAAACTAAAAACAAAGCAAACTGGTTGGTCGCTGTACATGTCAGTCAGATGATCTTTTCTGTGTAAGTGGGCAGGGTTTTTGCCAGACTGAGCTGTATTGTGATTGAGGCCTCGTGTCTTTAGTATAAAGTCTCTGTTCAGACTGCAGAGAGACCGACTGCTCTGGAATTGAATGTAGACATCTGCTGTGTTGTAGGTGATGGGGGAGTGTGTGTGTGTGTGTGTGTTCACCATAGGCGTGAGTGTCTCTTTCTCACGTGTTCCACCCTCTTCATGTGCTCCTCGCTGGCCAATGAGACTCAAGGAATATTGAGTCGATTAGCATAAATGTCTGGCCCAATGTCTGATCACATCTTCTTGAGTTGATCACCCCTCACACCATCCTTTGCTTCCTCTCTCCCTCTTTCTCACCTGTCTGTGTCTGTAACATTTATAATCTTGCCGTGTGAAGTGACAATTTGAAGGTCTCCTGACTAGAGAATCTCAAAACCAGTCCAACCTACATAAAAACAAAGAAATATGAAACAATCAATTATTTGTCATCCAGATAATGTCACAGTGTAGCAAATATGACGTTTTAGGCTAAATTTATATATATGTGTGCGCGCGTGTGTGTGTGTGTGTGTATGGACATTTTTGAGTGAATTGTGACTCATAATAATAGTCTTAGTATTTAAATTATATATGTTGTTGAGTTTGCGTTTTAATTAGTGTATATTGATCTATTGTTTATCTTTTGTTTAAACATGTTTCAGAATACACTCAACAATAAAACGATGCAGAGTAATTCCACTGACTGTAACAGACCATCAAGGTAGACCTGGAAAAATGTTACTAAATAGATAATAAGTATTATTTTATTTATGACGGCATGACGGCCGAGGGTCAGCATTTGCATGTGAGCCTGCAGCGGTGTGTGGAGAGACAGGGCAGAGGAAGGTCATGTTTAATTGAGCCACCGGCGATCCACAGAGGTCCCCGCACAGCCCCCTCCTTTTTCTGCACTCACCCTCAGCTCAGAGCGGGAGTCAGCCAGGAGCTGTCATATCCCATCATGCCCCTCTGGAACAATTAGGCTTTGTGTGCTTTGCTGTTCAACTCCTCTGAAGCCACTTCCTTCATTGTGCTTTTAAAGGTGAAAATTGAGATTTGAAAAGAAGAAGATGATCTGTAGTCTGCTGGGAATTCACTTCTTGACCAAACTCATAGGCCAAATGGTATAAGGGTCACACTGTATGTTACTGTATATTACACTGAGTACATTTTTTAATGTCATTTTCTGATATATATACATATATATATATATATATATATATATAGTAACCAACATGGTCTTTGTGATGCACTTGTGATGTTTAGTGTAACCTCAATAACCAGCGCTGTTGCTTTTTAAACAATAGTAAATTGTATAAACAATATAATCGTATGTTAATGAATCAATAAGAATGGGACAGGATGTTTGTTTGTTTATTTCTAGGGTGTTTATTTTAAAATTCGCAAAGTAATTCGTGTCATTTTTCCATCATTATTTGTGCAATCGCACGCCCAACAAAGTCTTAAAAAAGACTATATTTTTAGGCCGATTTTTGCATTATTCTAATTAAAAGGTTTTATCTTCTCCATTGAATATACGCCCACGTGTGTTGCCCGCATGGGACCGACACAACAGCGAGGGGTGGAAACGTTTCCCTGCTTTTAACACGGAACGTGGCTTAAAAACGTTATTAATTCACAACATTTAAATTGATAAGTGCTTCGAGCCAAAGACTACAAGGGCACTTTGAAAAGCAAACAGCAGCATAGTGAAAAAATTGATTTTTCCCGCTGAAAATGACTCCACGATGCATCATTTGACTGCAGCGCTTCCGAGTGCTTGACAGAGATAATCTCAGCCATCCCACAGGTGACCTTATCGTTCCTGGCAGGGCGGATGCGTCCACACGGCCGCCGGTGTGCCCGTCAAGATTTCATGGGCCGACGTTCCTCAGGGAACCAAAGTTTCAACCTTCCTCATCTTGATTTCAAGCCAGAAACATTACGGACAAAAGAAAATATCAGCAGTAATCTTAAAGTCAACAAAGAGCGTTTATAATTGGATGACTGAAAATTAGAGGAGCTGTAGATAGTCAGGAATGGAAACAGAACAATAGAAGGTGTGAAGTTAACAGTGGGCTGAATGTACAGAGAGGTTTCTAAAAGCAGACACACACACGGGCTCCTGGAGCGCCTCTGTTTTAACTGATGAACAGATGGTTTGGCGCCACATTGTCAAGGTCACCGAACTTCAGAAGGTTTTTTCCCTCCTTTTGTTCAAGATCCTTTTGTCTTTATAGATGTTTGTTCTTTTGATATTAATAGGATTTCTCTATTCAATAGCGTCTACTCACTTAAAAAATTAGTCTGGACATTAACTGCATAAGCAGCCTACTTTTTACATACCTTCACTAATACTAATAATACCTTTACAGTTAATTATATATACAAAGCATACACCAGCTTTAAACACAGGAAAAACTCAGTATGTTTATAGTATGTTGTGGAACTGGTCTGGTTATTAACACTCTGGAAAACTTGATTGGTCAGTTGTAGCTTCAACATTGTGATATTTTCCCTGGTGACTGATTTTCTACATAGCTGTGCTAGTTTTGTGTCTCTCATATCACTCCACGGTCTCTTTGTTGTCTCAGATCAGTATTATATGTTGATTTATTTATTGGTATTGCTGGAATAAAAGCAGCTTTATGTTGGGGTGGTAGTCACACCGGGTGGCTATATTTTGCAATAATAACTTGCTGATTGTACGTTATTCCTTTCCTTAAGGAGAATTTATTTAAATAATATATGTTTATTATATTAATCACAGCCCATTACCTGCTATTGTATTTACTTTAATTGCACTGCTACTTTCTACCAGTTTGTACCTGCTTTCCATTTGAATGGCAGAGTAACATAAAAACACAAAACATAAATCAATATGAAAATAAAAACAATAGATCAGGATTTGTTGAGATCGAAAGGGATTTGATTAAATATTCACTCTAAACAATGTTTAATAATGACACAGGAAGTAACTGAGCTGGTTAAGTGCTGATGCCACAGTAGGTGTGCGTGTGTTCCATTGTGTGCCATGTCTTTACACACACGACTCAAAAAAGCAGTACAATACATTCATATTCATGTTTTAATAATGCAGGTGAAACTTCAGAGGAAACTACAGAATCCCGTCCTTGAGAAAAGTCAAACTCCACTTTTTAGCTTATACACTTAAACTTCAAGTAAAGTTGCTTGTTTTAGCACTAAGAATATATCCAGATAAATAAATGATGGTGAATTTAGCCGTCTCATTTTAGCTGTGTATTGGCCATGGCTGGTCTGAGATGCATGGCGTGCACCTGTCTGTGGCGCGGCGGGCGCGTCTGGGATCATGTGGCCCCTATCGTTGATCTGTAAAGGCTCTTTGATAAGCACCATGGCCTGATTTCTCCTCATCTGCAGACTGATACATCCCCTCTCACTTCAGATGTCTGCCCGGCGTTATTAACGTCAGACGCAGGATCTGGACGATAGGATCTCCAGAGTGCTGACACCAGACTTTCCCCGAGCGGCTTTGATCTCAGGCGAGATCAGGAACGGGAATATGGGATTGGAAATATGGCTGTTTTGTGTGGATAGCTCGTTCAGGATGAGCCTGGATTTGATTCCCTGATCATTGAGATTATGGGTTTGGGTGTTTTATTAAATTGAGTAAAAAATCTGTTTATGTGACATGTCAGGTTAATAAGAGGGAGGATCATGTTCTTTCTGAGCTGTACTGCCACGTCTCAGCTGTCCAGAAAGACTATTTCTTTATTTCTGTAAACTTCTTCATTTTCATTTGTGTAAAGCTTACTACAACATTTTGTTACATTTCACTCAAAAGTCATACGTTGCGTAAAGCAAATAAAACCATTTTTCGGAACCATTAARATTTGTTTAATGATAAGTTCAACCAAATCTTTACCATTAATACGACTTTCTATTTATATTTTGTTTTAATCAAACGATTCCTTATTGCTTCTGCCACAATTTCAAAGTTTCAGTATTTCAAGGAATTTCAGTATTCTGCGTTCTGGTTACAGGACATGAAAAATAATGTCACGCTACATCAATTTTAATGGTTCTAAAATAGGCTGAATTTTCTTTGACTTCTGTGTCAGCTGGTTTTAGTCACATGACTTCATCAGTTTTTCAGTATCATGTAGCCCCACTCACTCGTTTTTATTGATAAGATTCACCATCGTCTGGAAAACAGGGTTGAGGAAGCACACAGTGGAGATTTTCATCGTTAGATATACTGCTGTGTTTTAATTAATGCTTAAATCTTGTACATTATAAAGAGATCTGAGCTGTACTAGTGCTGAAAATTGATGCATTTTTTACTGGAGGGATAGATGAGAGAGAGAGAGAGAGAGAGAGAGAGCGAGCGAGAGGGGCGAGGGAGTGTGGTGAACAGATGAATGAAGAGCTCATATATTTTTCTGGCTGGCTGAGAGGTGAACCATGTTCAGTACTGACCCCTGTACAACATCTGCTACTGACATACACAGAGAGTACTTAGAGAATCAGCATTTCAAAACACAAGTCTGTTTATATATACCACCTTATATCAGTGCTGTGGCATAGTGATCACTGCATGTGTTCCTGAAAAATTGAGCCTTGGTGCTTGTATGGGAGAGGCAGGTTTCAGTCTTTTGTGTTAAAACCCAGTTTCTTGTTTTCCTCTTTGTCCTTGTCAATAAAAGGCAAATGAAGATAAGTGCTGACTAATATGGGCTTTTTGAAGGCCATTAGTGTATGTAGATAATATATCTACAGGAAACAGTGACATAAAAGGCTGAGAGATTATATATTACAAATATATAAATGGAAAAAAAGTGTTATACATGGCTTCTAAAGAGTGAATGAATAAAGGAATAGCTAAATGGATTTATTTTCATCAGAACATTCCAGCAGTTAAACTGTGTATCGCTTTGCACAGAGGAAATCAAGGGAAAAGTGTGTGCTTGCGATGTACAGTTAGCCTCGGTAAAGAGGAACGCTATTCATTACACATACGGTGTGCTCCCTTCTAGGTGGCAGGGCCATAAAGCCAGTAATAACCTTTTTATCAGAAGCCAGGGTGACACCTTAATGTGACACAGCCACCCAGATGCTGCAGAACAGAGAAATGCCTTTGTAATCTCCTCCATGTATTAGAAGCAGGAAAGCCATCATATAAGGATATAACAAGAGCTGATGAGGCCTGTGCCTCGTGCCATGAGGAATAATAGATGAGGTTTGACCCTCTCGGATCTCAGAGTCACGGCCAGCATGTGTACCGGCCTGTTTTCCATCTCTCACTTTACAAAATAAAAGAGGAAGTCAGAGAACAAGCATTAAAAGAATTCAAACAAGACTGAGTCTAGTCTTGTACTTTCTATAGTTATATTCGACATCTTTCTCCATAATCTCCACTTGTTTTTATTTTTAATAATGTCTCATTATTCGTTCATTTTTTATCTGCTCTCGGGCACATAGAATTAAACCGACTGTCTCTGTCCCTTTAAGACTTCAGAGTGGCTTGATTTTGTAGTTTTTTATTGTAGTTCATCATGGTGGGCACAAAGACTGCAAACTGCTATTATGTACTTTCATATCATATAGACTCATTTGTGATAAATGAATCTGATCTTCTGAGACCTTAAGGAGTCTAAGCATCACTATCCTAAAAACACGTCTCGATGTTTCCCATAAATGCTGCTAATACAATTATCAGTATTTATGAACACAAGCGTTTACAAATGAGAGCTAATTATTGTGACTTAATGACGCTGCTGTGAGCCACCGCAGCACTGTGGGCAGATAAGAGGCGAAATTTGCTTCGAGGATTTTTCGCAAATGTCATTGTCACTTTGTGTACAAGGATGATAACTTCATCCGTCCATTATCACGCGCAGCACCTGCGATGATGCACAGCTCTCCGGCCGGCGCGATAGATAATTACTAATGAATCAATATGTAGAGTTTGGAGAGGAGGCGCGGAGCGGCCCGGCTTGTGCGCGCCACGCAACTGATAACGCCCGAATATAAACAGCACGGAAACGTCAGAGATGCTGTGAGAAATGAGTTCAGTCCCGCGATCCACACTGTGCTTCCTGCGCTGTGCTTTTTGGGACCGTCTGATATCTCTCGCCCATCCGTCCTGCCCCGTTCCAGCATGAATACATTAAGAAAGAGCGATGCTTCAGCTAGTATCTGTCTGCGGGCCAGAGAGGCACATTCAAATAGCTCAGCATCAATCAGACAGGACTGAACAGGAAACGCATCATTTGCTGAACTTTAGCTGATTGGAGGTCTTTTGAATAGCAGGGGCCGTGTGGGTGAAGGTGAATATCACAGAGTTCTTCATGCGTCTTTTGAAATGTGATGTGCTGTATAGACGTACAGTTTTAACTTTCAGAGTGCTAATCTTCCTCTGCGGTCCAGTAGGCCGCTGGTTTTGGTGAATATATTTGAAAAATGCTGCAGAAGTGTAAAATATAGCTCATTTATCGGTTGTTCGTCCCATGTAGCTGTTTGCTAAAGATACAGACAGACAGCCTCTGCTGCTGGAGGGTCTGATCCCAAGTCCATTTAAAAAAAAAATCTAACATTGGGAGACATGCAAGAGAGCAGCAGGAGTCGTGTCTAACTCATCCCTCACGGACGCGAGCGAATTGAACCTGAAATATTCGGTACGGGATGAGAAGAGAGAGAGAGACAGGCAGAGGGGAAAGTGAGTGAGAGAGAGAGAGAGGTGGTCTAAGGAGATCTCATTCCTATTTCTATAATGTGGGATAAAGACATGGGTTTCACATATGGTGTATTGGTAATGGGGTGACAGGCCACAAATCCTTCATTTAAGTGCAAATGGCTGTTCTTTTAGGGAGGTGTGCGCATCTGCCTCTGGATGCCTTTTGTGTTCCCATTATTCACTGAATTCCACAGAGCACAACATGTGATCCACAGTCCAATGAGAGCATTTAGATCAAGACATGAAGCAGAGAATTCACTAACAGCGTTGTTTATTTACACACGCTGTTTGGAATGTTTTAGCTCCTCGTTGGCTAAAGGAATCACACAAATCACTCAAATGTAGTTATATGATACATAATGATTATAATTTACATGGGAAGTAAGCTCATCCCATCACAAATGATTTTTTGGTGTTTTATTTAAGTCGTTTCTAAGGTAAAATGTTTGTTATCTCCTCACCCCTGTTTCCTGTTTCCCTCCTCAGCTTTGAAAGGCTCACAGTATCACACAATCTGTCGTACATTAGCACACCGCCTGCAGAGTGCGGACATGCAAACGATGAAACGTTGACAACATTTTCATTAGTGAGATAGAGCTGTTGCATATCGAAGGGAGAGATTAAGATTCCACCTATTCTACATGCACAGATTTGACACGCAATAAAAAGATACAGAACCGTTTTGCTTGACAATCTATTTGTAAATGCATTAGACAGTAGATAAATTCCCAGTTTTCAGAGGAGGACTCTTCCCACGGGACGCTCTGGTGATCGCTCTGCTAACATCCTGACTTTATGGGTGCAGCACGTGTTGTTCTGTAAGAATGAGTGGAAGAGGTTTGGTGTGAAATCTAAGCAGATCGTAGGTCAAGACTGGCCTGCTTATCTTTTTGAATAAGAAATAGTTCAATAGAGATGCACAGATACAGCTCTGGAATACGGTTTGGAACAAGCAACCATTTCACAAAAGGTCATTTATCACCTGACTGCAGACGACATCAAACACTTTTTTCATCAGAATTAAAGTTGTTGTCTGGCTGTATAAGGCTTTGGTGATTTTATAGCTGTACATTTAATTCCAGCTTACAAACTAATAGTTTCATTTCCTCAAGAAAAGAGAGCTTCCAAATGTTAAGGTGTGTTCAACCTTTTCTTTCAATGGAAATGAATAGCTTTATTAAGTTCTCTTATTTTCATGGCATTTTGGTGCAGCGAGCCGCATGGTTCGATCGATATCCCTTTAATGGAACAGAGAGAGAGAGAGAGGGAGAGAGAGAGAGATTCCAGAACCCTCAGCCATGTTTCTCATCTGTTTCCTACAGGAAAAGCAAACTCACTCTTAAGATAAGATGGAGTATTCGTTTACATTGCCTCTGTCTCAATACTGCACAGCAGGAGAAATCAAATGTCATCTCCTCGAAGACAATCAGGTGCCGTGTGGAAGTGGCTAGATTTGTGTTTTTGCCTCCATCTTTGTTGTGAAAATGTTTTGATTTTGAAATTCTTACTTGAGCTTTTAATTCAACTTCCTGTTTCACATCAACTTCCTGTTTAAAATCACATCCTAAAAAAGCTCTTGCATTTAAATTGGAAGATGCTGAAGCAATTGTTTTTGTTTCGTTTCCTGAAATTGTTTTACCTCATTATTAGGTTTTATCTTATTTTCTCTCTCATTCAGTTTTTTTTATATTATTTCCTTGTGAACTCCAGTTGGTTGGTGGGTGGAACAGGAGTTTGTGAGAGTTGATATGATGTTTCCTGGCTCAGGGCATGGCCTACCTCGGCTGCTGACTGTAATTTACTTTTCTCTCTCGGTCGCCTGCAGTCTGCCTCGCCGCGGCTCTGTTGAATGATGTGCTAATCTATTATATTCTTCAGACAAGTGTATCGACCAGTATAAACAGACTGGAGGGCACGAGTCTAAATGAAAGCCATAGTTTCCCTCTGAATCATTTAACTAGATCCTGAAGCAACAGAAGCACAGAACAGCCTTTCTCAGCCTGCTGAATATACATTAAGAAGCCATTAAAGTGGCCAGCACAGCCAGACTGCAGAAACACTTGATCTGGATGGAATCACACCCACTATATTTTCCAGAGATTTCCATTGCGTTCCCCTCCATAACCCCCCCACCCCCCAGTATAGCCCCTAGTTCTGCACCCCATTGTCCGCCTGTTTCCAGAACTCTGGGCTCCATCTACTGGTTTTCTCACATGCATTTGAGG
>JAZGTJ010006476.1:0-24830 GCA_036877575.1 Botia almorhae | reverse complement strand
AGAGAGAGAGAGAGAGAAAGTGTGTGAGAGAGAGGAGAGAGAGTGTGAGAGAGAATGAGAGAGAGACCTTGAGGGAAAGATGGCGGAGAGAAAGTAAAGGAAACAGGAAGAGAAACATCAAATAAACCGAAAAGGATGATTCATCTCTTGCCTGAGGGAAGAAACTCTGTACACTTTAGATGATGTCACTCAAATATGATACTCATATCAACTTATGAAAGCAGTCTGTAGCGAACAGCAAAACTTACCAATTGTAATAGTATTTATACAACAGAATGTTACGTCTTTAAAATTTGATTGGATGAGCCACGCGTGCCATTTAATGATTATCTTTTTGATTGGCACATTCTTGCGTCAGCGGGCGTTGAGGGACAACACTGTCAGTCTCTCTGTGTTGTGTGATTTTGACGACACTCCTCTTTTAAACACACACAGTTGTGATTTCCTTCCTTCTTTTGAAGTCCACCGACACACCTGACTCTTCAAATAACGGTTCCAGATGAGCGAGGACATTTCAACACTTGAAAACATGGGGAAGACGGCAAAAAAAATCTGGAGGCGAGATTACATTTCCCTAGACAATACGCACGGTGAGAAGATCAAGGTTCAACTGATCTGCAAGTTAGATGTCGGATGTCATTAATCTAATGCGTGCGAGATGAAAACCAACAGCATTTTTTTGCCT
Organism: Botia almorhae; assembly: GCA_036877575.1. Taxonomy (NCBI): domain Eukaryota; kingdom Metazoa; phylum Chordata; class Actinopteri; order Cypriniformes; family Botiidae; genus Botia; species Botia almorhae. The sequence goes on along the minus strand of JAZGTJ010006476.1, from coordinate 24,145 downwards.
TCCTTTCTTCCAGAAAACTTGTTTCACATTCTTTCTTCCTCACATTCTTTCCTTCTCACCAGAAGGTCCAGAAATGATCATAATCTTTCATACGGCTGATGCATATGAATTTTCCTTATGATTGAAGTGTTTACATGACGCACAGCTCTCTAAAGATTTGAATAGCCTCAATGCTTCTCTTGACGTGCATCAGACGCTCTCCAAACAGACTTTTTCGGTGCTCTCGTGGGAAGCTTTGTGAACAGCAAAAGCCTTTTTCAGTCATATTCTTGATAAAACGCAAGAAGCCACATTAGACTGTTCAAACAATTCATCACCCATTTTCACATGACCGCAATCTATATTCAGTTCTAATTTCTTCATAATGAGGTCAATGATCTCATTAGAAAGTGAGAAAAAAGAAACAAAGTCCCATCTTTCGCTCGTTTGTCCCAGATGAGGTCATGAGTATTAGAGTACAGAAAGCGTCATGTAGCATCCCAGCTAACAGGGAACGTTCTCAGAACGTTGGGTAACATTCTTTAAAAGTTCTTTTAAAGTTTTCCCAGCTTTATAAAAAAATGTTTATGCGGTAATGTTAGTGAAATGTTATTGACGTTACCTTTTAAAAATGTTACAGAATTAAAAACATTCTCATAACAAAGTAACTTTAAACGTATCAAATGTTTTTAGAACCAAATAACAAAAAATAACATTTTAACGTTTCTGTGTGTGTGTGTGTGTGTGTGTGTGTGTGAACTGCACTTACAGGGTCCAGCACAGGTGTGATAAGCAGGTGGGCTCCCCACAGGAACTGGCGGTCTATTGTCCATGTTGCACTGTCAGAGTAGAACCTTCACAACAGGAAACATCATGTTTGTTATACATAGTTCCAATAGTTCCATTCCAGGGTGCTGATTGGTCAATACAATATTCCACCTGTGCTAAAATACATATTATAAAAACAGATTATTCTGGTCCTTGATTATGAGCACATAGACCAACAATTAACTATTAAGCCAACATTGTTTAGCTAAACAAACTAAATTCTGTCATCAGACTCTTACCCCTAGAATACACCAAAAGGTTCACCTGAATCCAACTTAGCAATAACAAAAGAACTATTCCCAGTTAAGTGTAGCTTTGTAGACTAGGCTTGTTGGTTCTTAGGGCACAATGTTAAGTGCCCTCTCTCTTTGTAGGCTGCTTTGTTTAAATGTGTTTGCTAAATGAATACATGTAAACGTAACAGTAACAGTTTATCTCTGCACCTGTTTAATACATTTGAGATACAATTACATTGACGTACAGCAAGTCCATGCAGACTTCCAAGTCCATCAGCCCTAAAAGTGCTGTGTAACACATGTAGTGCTGTTTGCATATAGATACAGACTCACTCATGCATCATGGGACGCACTACGGTCTCTCCGTTGACATGGGCTTTGTAGAAGAGAGTGTAGAGGTAGGGCAGGAGGGCATAACGGATGTTCAGGTAATGCTTGGAGGTCTTTACCAAGAGAGAGTCAGCTCCATATGATGCAGGATCCTGAGGCTGTTAGGAAAACACACGGAAGTAGTCAGGGATGAAGAAATAGAGATGGAGAGAAGCTGAAGAGGGACAAGAGAAAGACAGCAGTGGAGAGGCTGAGCGGGAATGAATTTTACTGTGTGGATTCTGATAATGCGTTCATCACGGCAAAGACTCATCGGTCGTGCCGACAGCCGCGGAATGATTACTCTCCGACTAAAAGGTCAAATCTTATTCATCTAATTTCACCAAGAATATCATTTTCCATTCATCCTCATTTGCCCCTTCAAACTCTCGCTCTAGAGGTCTGATTGCTTCTCTCACGCCAATCTCACAATAATGATTAGGGAAATAAATCTTCTACAAATAGCATTTAAAGAGAGAGGACACGTTTGTAATTCTGAGCATTGCCCTGGGTGCAGAAACACACAGCCCAGATGTTACATTAGGAAGATGTTTTTTGAATGTTTATGGGTTTATGGGTTTATTTAAGGCGCAGGACGTACTTTGAAATATTGCGCGTTGTGATTGCGGCTGAAAGGGTAGAAAGCGCCAACTTGCATCCAACGTCTGCACAGTTCCTCAGAAGAGTTGTCGAAGAAGCCACAGATATCGGCACCGATCTGCAAAAACACATGCCATTATTAAATCAAAGACTTAAATATTAATGTTTCTCACAGAAACAGAGTAAAATAAATGAAGATCAGGTGTGGATATCTGCTAAAATCTCTTCCTTAAAGAAAAATGTGTCATGTCATCTCCCACGTGTCATTTTTAGCATTTTAAAAGAGATCTCATTAATGTCTCAAACTATGGATCGCCAATTGAAAATCTCAATATAAACTCATAAACTCAATATATAATCAAATTCTTCTAAATGATCTTATTCTATTCTATTCTGTTATTCCGAATTAAATTATCAGAGCTACAAAATACACATTATTACCCTTACAGTATGTCAACAAATGTCTCATTTGTGTCTGTTTGTTGAGATATTTGTTTAGAAATTTGAAGAGAAATATCTGACAAAAAGTACAATACTTCTTTCGGCAATTTGATAAAACTATGCAATGCAATGTCACATGATTCTGAATACAGCAACAGACGAGGATGTTTACGTCGTACGTCCCCTGATAAATTCATTGGATGTGACTGTTGAGTTGGTCAGTCAATGTTAATTAAATTCAGACTGGAACACTGAGTCCAAAGTGCCCATTCAATTTCTCATTTCATTTCAAGGAAACGTAATCAAATCCAAAGTTTGTCCCTTTGTTGTCCCGAAAACCTTTCTGTATGTCTCTCAGTGGGGATGTTGGGTTTCGAAGAAAGACTAGTGGCTACAATCAATTACGCAGGTTTCAGAAGATGTCTGTTTGGATATACTTTATGTTCAAAATGGAGGCAAGCCGCTTACGTAAGGGATTCCAAAGAGGTTAAACTCCAGCATGCCCGGTATAGCCCATTTAATGTCATTCCAGTTGGCGGCATTGTCGCCCAGCCAGTGCCCCGAGTATTTGCCCACCCCAGGGAAGGAGGAACGAGTGAAAACCATGGAACGGTTGTTCCCAAACACTTGTCTTGATGCCCTGAAAGCAAAATGGAACAGCAACAAAAAGGCAAAAAACATCAATGAGGCAATTGGAAAAATACTGTTCCAACATGGAGGGGGCCCAGAAAACCATAGAGGCGTAGAAAACACAGTCAGGAGTTATGTGGGAGTTACATTGATAGAGATTAAGAGAAGAAGAGAGGGGGCCACAGTGACGAAAAAGAGCGAAACAAATTAATGAGGTAGAAAAACCAAAATGAGTGAAACAGACTTCCTGCTGAAAATAAACGAAGCCAAAAATAAGATGGCACGATACAGCTCAATTCCTCTTGACCCCCTTTAAGGAAGATATCTCACCATTATAAAAACACTGGCCGTACGCTCGTGAACACTGAGTCACGTGTCACTTCCTGACTCAACACCACTGCGAGTGTGACTCATGTTGTCCTCTCGTACATTTATCAAACTCACTGACAGATCCACATGTTCAAAACAATCGAAACTTGTCATCAATTAACTTGTTCATTTAACAGGACACAGTAAACGGGATTTTGTTCTTTTGAAGTAAAAGTTTGATGTACTATTCAAGCTATAAGCCACAAGAGGCTGCGCTAACCGTGACGCGAGTACAATCCATGACAAAACTGTGTTTTACTGCTCTAAAATCACTGTAACACAGACTTGAATGGCTTATCGCTTTTTATAAAAAATATATAAATATATAATGTTTTAGATATAAAAATGTCAGTTTGACTTGTGCGGTTATGTCATATCCATTAACGTGAAGACCCAGCAACTAACCGCACAAATAACTTGCAATTGTATGTCATAGAAAGACAAGTTATGGATTGCAGGTTTAAATACACATCTTACATTTACCAGTTAGTTTTATCTGTTGACTGCGGCGCTATATATTTCAACACTTACACTTCTGTTGCCAGGACCATGGAGTATCCATAGAGACTGTGGACATCATAGTGGTTCCCCCATTTATGTTTAGCATCCATACACAAGGTCTTACTGTACATGAGGTCATCAAGGATCTCTTTACAGTGGGAGAGAAAGCGTATTAACAGTTAGCGAAAGAGTAAACATGAGCTAATATGCATCAGATTGTAGTTCAGACTCACGTGGCGTGAATGGAGGGTAGTTCAGTTTATTATCAGCACAGCCTTTGTTGGACCCCTTCACAAAACTGGAAACCTCGTTCATGTCCTGAGAAATAACACAGCTTGGTCATCTCTCTCCAAATCAAGCTAATTGGCTTGTGATTACAACAACAGCTTGTAATGGAGGTTCATGTTATATTGAGAGATGTTGTTGGAAATGTGATGTTATTTCTGAGTAAACCGGGACATTCAATAAGATAAAACTGCAGCGCAGGACTTGAGTTTGTTTAATTGGAATTGATTGGAAGGTGAAGAGTGTGAAGTCACTGGAGCTTGACTGTGAGTTTGCACTGGATTACATTGGAGTTTTCTCCCCCTGAATCTCAGCTAACACACATTTCTGAGAAGGTTTATGACCAGGATTTGAAGGCTGAAGGTCAGCTTTACTCTTGAGAACATCTCAATGTATCTCAACTTAACTTCCTAACCTAGTGTTATTTACTTTATTAAATTAACTTTTAATGAATCAATTACTTTATTAAACCAACTTTAAATTAATCCATTTCTGCATTAGCTACTGACATATTGACAGCAGTAGCCTAACTGGAACTGGAAAGTTATTTTAAAGGTAGAGCAACTTGCCAGATTTTTTGTTTTGTTTTGTTAATAACATGCACTGGTGATTCTGGATCAGTAAGTCTAGGAATGTGAATTAAGGAAGTAAATAGCATCGTTTTGATTCCCTTGACATTAGGCTTTCAGTCTGTACGTCAGATGGAATCTGAAATCTTACACTAGACATGAGTTTCTGTGTCTTGATTTATAGGTATCGATACAGTGACATATAAGATATTGACTCGGAAAGCCTCCATAGGATGTGGAAAATAAGACTGATGACCTTTCATGACCTTTCTTTCATGTCATTTAAATGGTTAGGTTCAATATTTGATCACAGGTAATGATGTCACTGGTTACTTACAATCCAAAGAGCATCATGCTTGACTTCTTTATGGAACCGCACAATTTCATCAACCCACCAATCAATGCAGGCCTGGTTAGTGTAGTCAGGAAACACGGTCTCACCCGGCCAGACCTGAGAGGTGATGAAACGAGATGAGATATGAGAAGTGAACAGACGAGAGGAGGGAAGGGAACAAGAGAGGCGATTGGTCAAAATTTCAAACCTGCAGAGGTAGAATCGAGTGTTTATCAGCATTTCTCAGTCATGCGGGACTGTGATTTTAGTTAACACCGGGGAAATTTAATTTCCTTCATGTGATGTCACTACAAAAGGTGCCGAGAGTCGTTTTTCATTTACCCACTTGTAAATGTTCACACCTCTAATTGTAGTTAGAAGCTCATAATTCTCTCTCACCTTTCACCCGGCGTGGTGAAAAAGGTTCGGCAGTGACCTATACAAAACCTTGTCTGATATGTCCCGGTTTACTATTGATAATTATTTATTAATATAGAATAAATCGCATCTTATAAAAATCTAAACATATACCAACGGCATAAAAAACGCATCAGCGTTATTTTATTATGTTTTAAAGTCTTTGCTTATTAAGTACTGCTTTCAAGTTTTTTTTAATTATTTACAGTAATGAGAATCTAAGATTCCTAAATCCTCAAAAGAACCACTATTGAGAACAATAAAAACTACAAAGCACTCAACACAGAAACGGTATTGAGCATTTAGGTAATAAGAATGATGTTATAAAAAATAAAAATGTCACAATATTTCTTAATGGCCCTGAAAAAAGCTTCATATTGTTTTCTTACGGTACTTCTTTTGATTTGGGGGTGAATTGTGATCCAGATGTGTTTCGTTTTTTGGACATGCACACAAAACAAGCGCGTCAACATGTTTCTCTTTTATTTGTGTCACTGTCATTTCCATTCTCTTCTGTTCTCTTCTACTTTGATGCTGCAGTTGCAAGTATTAAGCGTGATATTAAACTCTAATGCAAAATCAATGCAAACATTGACCTGAAATAAAACCATAAAACGCAATTAGCATCTGCCTACGTCCTATTGGCTATATAATCACTAGTGATGTTATTGCCATGTGATATGTGTTTAATTGCCCTGCGGTGTGATAGATAATCTCATAAACTCAAGGTTACATGTGGTAACACACTGTGATCGTTCACGTGGCTGATTCTCATATGTTTAAAAAGCACGTGACAAACCTCTTTCCACTTATTCAATGTGCCTTAGGAACTTATCTGACCGGTCGGTTGTTTTTGTACTTTCCTCACAGCCCGAGTCGCTCATTCACACTCAATTCAACTGACACGGCAGGCCGGTTCGCAACTAGAGTTGCCAAAAAAGTGATGCTGATTTTGGGGTATTAAGGAAAAGTGACATGCAGGTGACATGCATACTTGGAATCTGTCATCTGCATTAACACCTCCAGTTAGTGCAGAGTAGTGAACAGTGCAGAGTAGTGAACACTCAGCATTGGAATGAACACTTACCTCACCCACGAGGGGTGTTTCTCCATCTGCTTCAGTAACCCAAACTTTAGCTTCATGTCCCCTGATGAGTGTTTCGTAAGGTCCATTTACCCTTGGATTTGTGGACACAGCAGGGTCCTGTAATAAAGAACGTGTTTTATAACATTATTAAATAACGTTTTTGATTTATACGATATCCCAATGTTCTAAGAATGTTCCCTGTTAGCTGGGAACCCAGCAAACTGGCTCACCAGTATGATGATGTACTTTTGTCCTTTCTCATGCATGTAGTCAGCAAATTGGGGTAGGTCCTTAAAATTCACCATATCATAAGTAAAAATCTTTTTGTCTTCCATGTAGTCAATATCAGTGTATTGGACATCCTAAAAACACAAAACAAATGTACATAAGAGTAGGACCTATAAAAGTTAGGGTTCCTGGTTTGTTTACTTAGGTTGTCTGGGTTCGACTCCTGGTCTTTATTCTAATCTCATTACTTTAATTTTGTTACGGCTGTAACATGACAGTAAATGAGGAAATCTTGAAATTTGCATCTTTGGCTTTGATACTGGTAATGTCTGTTTTGCATGCTAAGATTGTAGTAGTGCTGTTGTCTGTTTTGATTTTTCTGGAAGGCTTGACTTCCATCAACCATCACCAGATGGTGAGGTTCTCCTGCCAGTAATTTGCTAATGCTAATCAGATGGAGATGCAATATCCTGACATGCTAATGCCCTTTTTTGTTTGAATTACATCAAACTTTGAGCTTCAATTCATCTTGCGGCAATTAGAGCCCCGCCATAAGGTGCTAAACGTTTCTAACTGCACATATAGGTGAAATTCATATATTTGAAGTGATTTTTAGGTAAGCCACAGACTTTGTTCTGTGCTTTTGATGTGTTGGGTGACATCATGTTTTGTAGAACAAAGCAAGGAACCGCCTTCTGTTCCAGGCACTTACATATGGAAGGCCGACCTGTCGGTTCCTCTCCACGGTTCTCTTCACCTCCTCCAGGCTGCCATAATCCCAGCGAGAGAGCTGGAAGCCCAGGGACCAGTATGGAGGAATAAAAGGTCTGCCAATCAACTGGAGACACACATTAATGTTAGATACACCGAACATCACAGGAGTCCCTCAGGCTAACTTGAAAGGTTCATACAAATGATTTTACTTCAGCCACAGAAAGTAGTTATTCTTTGTTCTCATCAATTAAGAATTAGTTTTGGAACTGAATAAAAAGATGGCTGCTTCAAAATGGCTTTCATTTTTCTGTAAGTAAAGGGAAAAATGATGGCTGCTTCGACATGACATTTATTTTTCTGTAAGTGTGTTTTTGGTGATAATGATCAGATAATTGTGGGTTATCCTACTTTTTATAAAGCCAATTAATATATTTGAATGGAATATGGATTAGAGTTTAAATATTTTATATGACCACAGTGTGATATGCAAAACCCAAAACTTGCATTGGTGTGTAGAAGATCAGTTGCCTGGGACAACAGTCAATTATAGTGTAGCTTTATACAATGTTTGACCACAAAATGCTCAGATTGAAAGTTATAGGGCAAGAATACCTACAAATACATATAAATGTGAATGCAAGTAAAATTACATACCTTTAAATTCAAACTCCTTGAAAGATTACTGTTTTTTAAAATATAATATTTATATTTTAAATATTTAATATAAATATATATTTGTTAGTTCTTTGCTTTTAATCAGTCAGGAACTTATTCCAATTATAATAACTGAATAAAGGCATATTTGCACTAAAAATAGTTTAAAACTCTAAAAAATGTATCATAGCAACAAGTCTGACAGGAAAATATTTACTATTTGAAACTCCCAGCATTTAAAAAGTCACACAACATGATCTGCTTACTGACTTCACTGCTGACAACTTTGGATCAAATTCTGGAATCGCTCAAATATTTGACCTATGTTTCCACATATCTGCATAAATATGAGACACTATTTCTGAATTATGTGTAGAGTGGGTCTAGTTCACACAACAAAGTAAACACTCAGGGATATTCTGAATGTTTAGTTTACCAGGTTAACTATGGACAAGTTTCACCAATGTTTAAGGAAGTGGACAAGTCTGTGTATTGTTTATTATTTTAAACATGACACGTATTTTTCTTTTACAAATTGTCCAGTATTTTGCTTGAAAATGTACTGCAACATCATTCATTTTGAATTGCAAGTGTCTATATACTGTTTGGGCTCACATTTAACTCCTTTGGAAAAATCACCACAAGGCATGAATGCATGAACGTGATGTCTTTTATAATTAGTGGCTCCTAAAACATGTAAACCGTGTAGGGCCTCTGGGGGCTTTAATACATGTCGGAGCACATGCGTTCACCCCATCAGGACATGTCTGCAACATAAAATGGCTGTAACGTTTCTATTTATATTGGGCAGCAAGACTCACCCTTGTGAACTCATCCACCACTGCCTCTGGTGTGTCTCCAACGAGGATGTAGAAGTCCAAAACCCCTCCAATGGTCCGGAAGGTCACAGCTGGTGCGGGCTGGAGCGTTACCTCTGTAGCAGACATGAACAGGCAGATGTAAACAACATAAATTGCTCTAATTCTCTAACCTTTAACGAAAGCAGCCACACGAACACAAAGTGAACACACAATGAACACACAATGAACACACAGTGAACACACACTGTACGCCTGTACACAGACATCATAAATCATATTATAAAAGATTATGACTTCAGCCTACGGCAAGTTTCATATTTGTGACCAGCAATGCGCAAAAATGGCATCAAAATGGCATAACAAGCTACTCAAGAGTGACTGGTGGTTTTTACCCATTGCATTGCTGTTCATGAGGAAAACGCCAAGAGATTTTCCGCTCTCATCTTCCAAACATGTGAAGTAGGGATAGTGGCCATACAGGTTGTGTGTGCCCTTAAAAATAAAAGAGGCTTTAGGGTTTATAGTTATTCATTATAATTAATCATAAGGTTTATAGTTAATAAGATTAAGATTTTTTAATGGATTATTTTAACCTTTTAACATTTTATGAGACAACGTGAGCCATTTATCAGAAAATGAGGTCCATGACCTTGAAACACAAACGTGACTTTTGGCACCTTCACACAGGATGTGACCTCACAGGTGTTTAGAGGAGGGGAGTTTTTACTAGTGGTCTCAGATGATTGGTCATCACTGTAAGTGTATACAGCAGTAACTTACCCCATTGGGAAAAGCATCTCTTGTGAAGATCGGCCAGGTTTTCCAATTAGTATCATGGCGGAAGTTCTGATGGATGTGCTCTCCAAGCCCATAAATATTGTGAGATGGGAGTTTAGCAGAGAGCTGAAGATACTGGTCAGCAAAAACCAGCGGACCAATGGTTGTATCAAACCTGGGAGAGAGAGAGAGAGAGAGAGAGAGTCTTTTACAAAGCATGTTTCACTCCAGCTAGCCCATGTTCACAATCAAGCACCGCCCTCTTGGAAGCGTACATGCTTTGCTATTTATTTGTTTATATATGTAATATATACTGTAAATATTTCCTTAATTGTTATTAAAACCTATCGTCATGGAAATGACAGTGTGACGTTTATTTTAACCATACTTAGTGTAGTGCATATGATTTGGAATTACTTGACGGCCAAATAGCATGTTAAGACAAACTGTACCCTATTTCCCTTAGATAGCACACGTACACACTAGCTTCTCTGCTGCCATCAGGATCATTGAGTTTAATCTAATCTAGAAGAAACAACCTACGCCTGTTCTCAACATCTCAATTCCCTCCACCACATTACCTTTATATCTAAAGCTGTATACTTGCAAAGCCTTATAAAAGCACCGCAGATAAGATTAATGAACATATTATATACCAATACTCATTCCAAAGACTAACAACATAATATTAATCGCTCGTTCCTTTGATTAGTAAAGTCATTATTTGGTTTTCAAGCCATAAATGCCAAGAGTTCAGCCAACAGATAAAAGATAAATCATGCTGAATCATAAATTCCCAAGCGCTACACATACCGACAATGACGATGGTCTTAAAATGAAAGGAGAAAGTATATTATAAAATTATCATCTCACATGAATCACAAACTGCTTTTGTTATCTATGGAATAACGGAGCCAAAAAGCAAAACAAATCCCAAAAAAGTGCCCAATATTGGCAGCACTGCTGCGTACATATTTTACTAATGATTACAAAACAGGGTCCGAGGTTACAGTAACTAGCGTTTAGGGCAAAAATGCAACCAAAAGCAAAAATATTAATTGCCTAGATATTTGAAAGTGACATTACCATTACAAGGGTTTTGTTAGGTAATGATGCATTTAGTTTCGGTAGAGTCAAAAAATGATCTTCGTAAAGACTCACAGGATTTTTTTGGGAGACGTTCGCCAAACTCTTAGTCCAAAAGGATTCTGGATCAACTCCAGTTCATATTTTAGGGGTTTGGTGGGAGGGCTGGAAGGGGGCTTCACATGCTCATGAGGAACTTCAAACCTGGCTTGCTTTGCATCGGTGATCTGCAGGACAAACAGAAAGTTACTCAGCATTTCAAACGTGTTTTGCACTGATGTGAGTGTGAACATGATGGTGTGGCTAATTGCGATGGTTTGCTTGAGCGTAAACACACCTTAAATCGAAGGCGATTTTCTGTTTGCATTTCAGCGTGGAAGGTCAGCTCTTGAATATCAGCTCCAAACAAGGAAGGTGCATTCATTCTCTGCAGTCTGGCCTCAATATCTACAGAAGAACAAGCATATTCCATAAGGGTCTGTTCTTCTTGTATACTGTATATTGTAAACTAGATTTGCACTTTCTCTGAAGCAAATATGAGGCATGTTTGCTTATGTACAAGTCGCCTCCAAGATGCTGTGGGTGCCCATTGCTATGCAGTTGCTATGGTGTTGTGTTATGCTGTGTATTACTATGTGCATTCTGTTCTGTTGCTAGAATGTTGGGATGGTTTGGGTGATTGTTTCCTAGTCCAACTTTATTCTGATTCCTAGATATGGCTTGGGTCTCTTATGTGCCTTTGGATGGAATATAATTGATATTTGTTGCCACACAACCAGGACTGGTGGAACTCATCTCTAAAACGTTCACACAATTTTACCATAGAACAACACCATAAACTTATTCCAGGGAAATATAACTTTGATCAAGGGCACTATGATGTTTGCTCTTGGTGACCACTGCCAAAGTAACTGTTCAATCATGCTCATAACAAAAAGGTAATACAAGGTGTTATCTTGTAATTCCTTTCTCTTTGATGTATTACAGTATCATAATGTTTTATTACAGTAAGCTAACAGTACAAGCAGAACTCACGTGTGCTATCAGGCTTGTGTTGGCTGACCACAGTGTAGCCGTGATTTTTGGAGAAGAAACACCAGGGAATGTTGGTCTCATCCAGGGGACTCCAACAACACCCCCTTTCCAAACATTTTTGCTGTAAAGATACACAGGAAGTCTCAGCAAAGCATTCTTGTACACTGCTACTTTACAATGACAGTCAGTTGTGGAGTTTACCTGGGAAGCACCTGCATCTGGGAAACAATCCACTCTCTCTGCCTGTGGAATGTTTGGGCATTCCGGAACGATGTCTGGATTTGACCCTGACTCTGCACATCACACATTATGTTTTAATAGGCAATCCACTTTAGCATAAAAAAGGAATTAAAAGAAAAATACCATAAACCACTTCTATAAAACAAATCATTCTGGTTGTATAATTTAACTGTATGTGTTATGTTTATTTTGCAAAACTGTCATTTAACATTTTGCACTTGTCACAATTTTCATTTCAACACCCTTTTAGGGCAGTTAAATCATTATAAAACACAGCTTCTCATTGCTTATTGTTGATTGAGGTAACCTGAATAAGTATGCAATGTTAATATCGTTGCAAATGTATGTATTGCATAAACACACAAATATTAGTGTAGAATCATTGACCAGCTTAACCTTGTGTGTCAGGCTGTTCCGGCGCACTCATGTTACAATACATTGTATCATTTTCTAATGATGTTACATCGATACTTTAGACCTATAAATCGATATAAAGCTCAATTATTAAAATATCTGATTGTCTGCCATGCATCAATACTATGTTTTCCTGTAATCCCCTTGTTTGTTTTTGTACCCTGATCTCCATCGATACCCTGTACTCCTAAAACAAGGTCATCTGAAACCACAGAGACCAGTCGTCCGGGAATCAATTTGCTGCTTTTAAATATAAACCATTTGACCAATGTCAAGGCAGTAAATTGAAATTGAGACAGACAGCTGTCATAATAAGCATGTCTGAGCATGCTTGAGTTGTCTGTCCCCACGCGAGCCGTTCACCGATGCGGCTACACGCTTCCACTGCTTCAGGATTTCTCACTGCCGGGTGTCCTTGATAACTATCAGGGCGGACGTATTCTTTATGCTTTAGTGGAACATCAAAGACTCACATTTCTTGCTGTCCTTGACGAGGCCGTCTCTGTGTTTTTATCTTTAATAAACTACTGCCTCGGAGCTGTAGTCCCACAGGACAATATTTCTGCCCTCAGAACACAACAAACTCTTTTTTGAAGTAACAATTTGTGTCTGATATCTGCTTGGACATTATGCACGTTATTCTTACTCTAACTACATATCACCATATAATGAATAAAAGTACATATTCTAAGAATAGGAATTATTAGAAATTGGTAAGAGTATCAGATTCTTACAAATGCACATAGGCAGAAAATTACTTCACTATGCTTTGAACAGAAATTGCCTTTTTTTCTAAAGGTGTAGAGCTAGTTTTAGAGTTTAGTTGCAGAACTTGGGAAACCAGACTAAAACTAGACTCAATATCTGCCCTCCACTGTCTGGAGGTCTAACATCTTAATGTACTTGTCTCCCTGCGGAGTTTAAATGCATGCATGTTTCTGTATGTGTGACTGTCGCTGTTGAGAGGTTTTATATTAAGGTTTCTTCACCCACCTTCCTTGATGACCGCTGGCTCCCCAAGGGCAAGAAGAATGACCAGCGCGACTGCGACCACCAGCACCAACACGAACAACACCATCAGGGTCACCTCCAACCCTGAGAAGCGCCGCTTTCCCATCTGATTAACACACACAAGCAAACATCCCATAATGCATCGTGCTTCATGTACCTGACATACTCAGTGCATGCCCTTGCATGAGTCTTGACCGTGGCATGAATAAATCTTCCAAATTATTGTCTTATCATTTACTGTTATTGCGTTCGTTGTCCCCTTGAGTTATTTGGCGCATTAAATGCATCTTTCTCCTTAATTAAGTTGTTTATTATGTCACTTAAATCACTGTCATTGTGGTTGGGCGTTACGTTCAGTTATTTATGTTGTTTTTTGAGAATTTCCACTTGCTCCACTATCGAGTTGAAAGGCATTTAACATCCACCAGAAACAATGTTGACTGCTGATAACTAGACTGTAATATTGTTTGTGAATTCAGTATTAAATCTGAGTCTGTGCTAATATTCAATGTTTCATCTTGTTTATGGATTTGTTTTGCATTTTCACTGAAAGAACTTCACATTGCATCAGTAACAATCTGCTCTCATTTTTTAAATTTCTACAGTGAGGGTTACACAGATCACAGTCTACAATTTATATTATATTCACTTGTTTCTCTCATTTAAACTCTTCGGCCCTTATTTTAGGAGAAAAGCATCATAAAGGTGAAACGTGTCTTTAACGTGCACCATTAGTGGCATTAGTGTTTCCAAACAAGTTTTAAACACTCCCTCCATCCGCCATTGGTCAGACAAACAGATAGCCCCACCCCAAACTCATATCACTGGTTAAGCCAATATTGTTATGTACAGGCAGCTGTAGCATTATATGGTGAACATCTAAACTATTACAGTTCAGTGTCACAGATAATCATTGTAATTATACAGCACAACTTGGTTACGCTAAAGTTTGTTTACTGATCTTGTTTTAGTAAGCAGTTGTCACATTGTAAAAACAACAACAAAATATTTTCTTAATCAGTATCTTTGTATTTTCATGAAGAAAAAAAAAGAACATTTTCATAGGATTTATTTACTTGAGAAATAAAACTGCATAAGATATTAAGACTTGCTTTCAGAGAATATACAGCGTCTTGAATTAGGTTTATTTTTCAAGCCCATTGGCAATTTGTTTTCTTGTTTCAAGCATAAATTTTACAGAATTACAGTTTACAATGGGGAAAGACAAATTCATTGTTTTAAGTCTTATTATCTTCCACAATTTAGTTTCAAAATCTGTTTTTTAGATTTTTTTTACTACAAGAAGGCAAAAATTGCTTTGCATTTTATTGGAATAAACTGCAGAGATGCTTACATAGAAATACAGTGAGCTAGCAGCCAAGAAAATACATGAACAGTCAATGTTTATACAGTGATATCTAAGAATAAACATTAACCTTTAAATTAAAAAAGAATTTGTATATGTTATTAGTAACATGATGAGTAATTCTCTTACCTTCAGTCTGTATAACTACTTCCTGTTGTTCAGTGGTTGTACGTGAGGTTATGGCACACTACAAGAGATCAGATGAAGTCTCTGTCTTATGTAGCAAAGGAGAAAAGAGGAACACTCAGGAGGTGTGCCTAAATTTTACAGCTTTAAAACTCAAAGGTCGTATCCCACTCAGAAATCATTCACAGACAATAACTTAACCAGATGTTAATATAATGTATGACTAATCGTTTCGTAACAGAAATAATCGCAACACAGAGTCACAGAGTCAGGTTTTGTAAACTGAATTAGTATTATTATCTTATGATAACAATAACATTTGCACTAATACTATTTTGCGGTAATACTGCCGGTATTCTGTATCTTCTCATAATGTGTATTCTAATTCTATGCATCTCATAACGTTCCTGTTTTCTTCGTTTTCCTTTTTACATGAAAAGCTGCTTTGCAACAGTGCAACATTGTAAAAAGAGCAAAATAAATACATTTGAATGAAACTGAATTAGAATTTAAAAGTTTGCAACCACAAGGTTGAAACACAATGAAACGTTACGGTTTATAATGAAAAATAAATATTTGAGATTTCAAGGTCACTTAGCAAATGTAAGCAAAGTTGTAAAGCAAACTTCTTTCATTGAAGCCTGAACGATGCTTTTTGAAACATCTTTAAATTACGTTTCCGGTTTTAAGCGTTAAATCAGTTTAGGCAAATTGTGAAGTCCAGGGCAGCTTAGATGCATGTCGCTTTTTCAAAAGTCATTAAAAAACATTTTTAAAATGCAAACTGTTATGCTCATAATTTGAGGGAAAAAGTATTGAATTTAAAATCACCTTCGATTGGTTTTTTTGAACCCCGTGTACTGAATGACTTTATCATTGCATAATTCCCTGTGCTGTCTTTAGCTGTCAGACTAACGTCTCTCTCTGCCCGCAGTTTCACAACCTCTCAGTTCCACATCTGTGTTGAATTAAGACAATTTTGCAAGATTTTTTCTGCTTCGAAAATATTGCTTGAACTCTTCAAAGAAGCAATTAGTAAAGACGGGATTCATGAGATGCTCAAATTTAGGCTTGGAATGTGTGATTCCCTTTCAGTGCTGAATTGAAGCAGAGCTCAGAGACGTGCAATTATTCACAGACGAAGACGAACATCTTAATGAAGTAATTACACGTGTCATTTATGGGTCTCTATAAACTTTATTAAGTTGGATTGTTTTACGATCAGTGGATTGACCTTTGACCTGAGAGGAATGAGACGAGCGAGTGAGCGGCATCAAACATTAATGTTTCCGGAGACTGAAATTAGTTGAGTGAATTTGACTAAACCTTCTCTTTTTGTACACCCTTTAATCCATTTTTAGACAGACAGACAGACAGAAACTCATTTCACTTCACTGATTCAATGTAATTTCAAATGAAGCTGAAAATTTTAGGGTTTTGATGTGAACATTGAGGGTAAAAACGCATCTGCACGTACCCCAAAGATAATGACTATTTTTAAATGTACTAATTGCCATTATTACCATAATCTGTATTACAGTAATGTATATTACAGCAACTCCAACATAAACGCTGATAAATCGTGCACTTCAAGACCAGGAGCCAGTTGCACAAACTGTTTAAAATAGTCTTACAAGTTAGTCAGCACATTTTTTTATCTTCCTACATTTTTTTTTACCAGTCCTAACTTTTTTTTAAGTAAGTTAAAGTAAGTCTGAAAAGTAAGACCGATTAGCCCTAACTAATTGCTAGCTAGACACAGTCTTAACAACTATGTTTGTGCAACCCGTCCCAGGAATGTGTTTGAAAATTGTAAGCATTATGTAACCATGTTATAAACCACATAAGGTAATAAAAGAAATCTTAGCTTCCAGAAATCTTTTGAAGGATGCATGGTCAGAGCACAATCCATTTCAGCTCCCCAAACCTCCAATATTTGTCCTTAAAAGCATCATCTTGGTCTTTCTGGGGGAATCAGTCATCAACGAGTATTACACGACGGGTCTTGCCTTGACCCTTACAGTCTATTTCATGTTTCAGTGCTGGAAACTAAAGCAAACCCTTAGACTAATAGCCTACTTTAACCTTACAAGAAACGAGTGCGCGTGAGGATCCCATTACAATCAGAGCCCCTGCTGACAGCATCATGCTTTCTCTAGAGCTAGCACAATGAGCCACAATGAGCTAGAGTTGCCATTTCTCCAGATGTGCCTGTACGCCTTCAGTCAGCCTTTGATGGCCATATCAGGTTAAGAGCAACGCAAGCAGCTATCACAGCTGAGAGCCGGTCCCAACTAAAGGAATCAATACCTCGGGATTGAATTGCCAGTTCTAGTTTCAGGTACCAGAATTGGATTGGAGCTGCTGGTCCATGTGTGTGAATAGATTTGGACCTGCTGTGGGGAAATGAATGTGAAACAAAAGCAAAAGTGAGAATGGTGCCCAAATTCACAAATTTGGCCGAAGCACGTCGAGCATGCAGACTGCAGCAGAGAGTTATGAGGGAAAGATGTACAGATTTGAAAATAAAACTATGAATTATTGCTTTAGAATAGAATGATTACTGACGTCCATCTCACCTAATATATGTGTTTGCCACCAGCCTGATGTGGTAATGACTTTTCATTCTTTGGCTTCAGTTCTGAATCGTATGTGTCCAACACGTGAACCACTCTGTTACCTTTGCTTATGGAATAATGATTTGAGCCTGGACATGTGTTATGTACAATATAGCCCCTGTACATTATAAAACCCTGCTGTCTGATCATAAACATTGTTTCCTAATCATGGAACTAATCTGATCACATCATCAGAGAGTCTTACCTGCGCTTTATGAGCGACATAAAATCAATAAACAGATTGTAATGGACAGAATGAGAGTAAGAGAGAGGGAGAGGAGGAGATGGAGTTTTATGATTATTAGGTTGAATGTCATCAGCTGAAGCAGCGCTGGGCAAAAGTCGCTGAGATTAAACACGGCGTGTCACGCGCACTGATAGTGAGAGCGGAGAAAATGACAGGAATTACATACAGAACGTATGCACATATGATGAGTTGCATGTCCACAATGTACTTTGTGTGTTTTTGTAATAATGTTAAAATAGTGATTCTGTACAATTACATTCTAGTTTTGATTTACTTCTCAACTCTAAAGTTGACTTAGCACTTTATCCGAAATGGCATTTGTAGGTGGATGAGAGTTCTTTGTGTGTGTGTGTGTGTGTGTGTAACGATAGGATAAGTGTGTTGTTGACAGCTCTTCTCCTCTGTGTGTGTGTGTGTGTGTGTGTGTGTGTGTGACAGGATAAGTGTGTTGTTGATGGCTCTTCTCCTCTGTGTGTGTGTGTGTGTGTGTGTGTGTGTGTGACAGGATAAGTGTGTTGTTGATGGCTCTTCTTCTGTGTGTATGTGGAATGAGAGGAAAAGTGTGTTGTTGACAGCTCTTCTCCTGTGTGTGTGTGTAACGATAGGATAAGTGTGTTGTTGAATGCTCTTCTCCTGTGTGTGTGTGTGTGTGTGTGACAGGATAAGTGTGTTGTTGATGGCTCTTCTTCTGTGTGTATGTGGAATGAGAGGAACAGTGTGTAGGTGAGAGCTGTTCTCCTGTGTGTGGATATGTGTGGAATGAAAGGATCAGTGTGAGAGCTCTTCTCCTGTGTTTATCAGCTCCAGCTGAGTGCAGTAATAAAGTCTGACAGCTAATTATCTCCTGTACTAGTCTCACAATGCAGAATCCCTCCCCATCAAACACACATACACACACACACACACACACAATGTGTTCTCTAGGAAGTAATCAAAGACCTCTTTTTCTTCAAATGTTTGTCTAGAGTCATTAATCAATTATTTGGCGTGTTTGGATTTGTCTCAAATACTTTGACACGCAAAACCGTTATTATGGTGCATCTCTAAATCACATTGGCTTTGATTATGAATTGAGGACCAAATGCAGACAGCACTTCCCAGAGGAGGAGTGTTATTGCTGTGAGGTTTTGCTCTTTCATAATTCAAAAAACTTAATGGACTTCTCAATTGTCTCATTTAAATATTAACTTCATCTTTAACGCTTTTCCAAAATAATCTTGGGATAACATTAGAATAAAAATAGACACTGAAGAAACCGTAATTTTCTACTGTAGAGGAATTTTAAGGGTAATCAGTTTGAAGTGCTACAGGATAACGCTAAACATTTACCAAATATGAACAGATGTTGTCCCTAGAAACATACAGTAGACATATTAACTATTACATGGGTTGATTTACATACATCTGTTATTTTATGTATAAAGTTTGTTTGTGCTAAATTATAAAAAAGCCACCTAGTTTGATTTTTTTTCATGTAACGACATACAGACATTTAGACTTCAGTGTCTAAAAGCTTTCAGCTTTGGGGAATAAAAACTGTTACTTTCGAGTAAAGCACCAGCTTGTTACATAACATCAGATGTTCCATAACCTTAAAATGACCTCAGATTGCTCTCAGATTAATAACGCTACAACACACACATAGACACACACATAGACACACACACACACACACACACCAGAGATCTCTGGTGGAAACTAGTTTATCTTACTATCAATGAGAATCTCTTGCTAGATTCATCTCTGTGTCTCATACACAGAAGCGTCATATCAGTCTGAAAACATCTGAATGTCTTGGATCAATATTTTCATGTCTGTCTCTAGTCACAATCGTGATGCAGTGGTCGTGTCTGCTAATGAATTATGGTGTGTTTATTTTTGTTTCTGAGCGCTGACTCACACATACAGCAGTGATTTATTCTGATGTCAGCAGAGTTTACAGTGACAGTTCAGCTCACCCTGTCTGACACTACAAAGGGACACAGAGGATATGAAGAGAGAACACAAACAGCTCGGACAAATATGTGCGTGAAAAGGAAAGCAAAGTATTTATGGATGAATTCAAAAGAATATTTGATGAAAAGATAACAATGAATAAATGGGAGTCATACAAACTTATTTCAGATTCCGCAATGAATATAAATGACAGGATATGATGTCACACTTAATGGGCAAATTACACAATTACACAACATTTCCTGTAAATGAAGTTCTATATAATGCAATTATTGATCATTCTGAACACAAGATCTGTTGATGTTCCAACCCAAACAGTCAGTGCTAGTATAGTTAGCCAAGTAAGTTCCAAGTAAGTTCCTTTAGGGAAAGTTTCTCACTCAGCTGCCATACAAAAAAACAGACATATTTCAGACCAACAATTATACCTGACATCAACTGGACCATAAATTCTGTTTCTTAAGCTCCAGTTGCTCTAAAAAACACATTTTCCAGGCTGCTCCAGCTACTGTGCATGGACAGTTGCTTTCAAGTACCTCACAGAAATCAGAGCCCCTCCCTCTGAGAATTGTTAGGGTGGCTCTTTCTAATAGAGGGCGGGACTTCCTTTCCTACAGCGGCCATATTGAGTGTTGCACTCTCCTCAATTCATAGTATAACTGCTATAACAGTATAATATAACAGCAGCATCTTGTTGATATATATAATCTTTGATATCACTTCCGAACAAAACACAACAATAACATACTTTCATATGCAAATCTGTTATAAAGTAATTACCCCAATATTGACATGAGTATTTCTAGTCAATCAACTGTGTGATCCTTATTCCAACAGAAAGCACTCAAGTGGCTTCTTGTTGCTATGGTTACCTCTCCAACCTAACATGATTTCTGTTTGCTAATGTCTATTTGGCACCATTTAAAATACAAAGTCGAATGTGTTCATAGAAAGAGAGAGAGAGAGAGTGAGAGAGGGAGAGACATCACTATGTGTTCATTCACATTAAACCACACAAATGTATAGAACTACAGTGCACTTTAGTCTATGACTACAAGGAGGTGCTGTGCGCTGACACATACAGAAACACACACACTTGAACAAACAAGTGTGCTGACACAAAATTGTGCAAACATGCAGTCTCACACCCACACACACACATCAAAGGTGTCTTACTAAAAGTGCTGCAAAATACTGGAGTTTTCCTGAAATGAAAGGCAAGTGAAGAGAACTAGAGGAAGTGGAAACAGATGGTAAGTGAAACACACACACACACACATCCACAAATGTTTGGAGCTGACTGAGACTGATCAGACAGTCAGTGCACGATCTGATCCGGGGGTTTGGGGGGAGGGGTGCTTGGCTGACCCCACGGCCACAGGCTTCATCGGAAATGTTGGTGTGCAGCATCCAAGCACGCTCAGAAAAGCCTGCTGTCAGGGTAGAGTGAGTGAGTGAGTGAGTGAGAGAGAGAGAGAGAGAGAGAGAGAGAGAGAATGAGAGTGGGTGATAGCAGAGGAAGGCTGTCAGAGGGGCGGCCTGCAGTCATGAATCACCCCGACTGATTCACTCACTGTCCACAGACTGATTCCATCAGGCTTTAGACAGAGAGAGAGGCAGAGGAAGTGAACTAAACGACTGCAGATTAAACACGGCCATAATGGGAAAATCAAAGTTCTTCTAAGGTTCCATGTTGCACTTTATGAGAACCATTTCTTGCTGTTCCGACTCTCTGAGTCGGCAAAACCTGCCAAGAACGAGCCAAGAAGGTTATTCATTTAAAAATGAAAAAAATAAGAAGTTACATATTTTACTTGAGGAAAAAAAGGCCTATTTTAGGACCCCGGGACCTTTGATTGGACGGTAAATTTTCACCTGGACTTCCACTGATGTGATTTACACACACATTCATGTTTCTTGGATAGTCCTGGATGTGGAGAAGTTCTTGATGTTATAGTGTAGGCTGTTCAGATTGGGCACCAGTGTGTAAATGTGGGACTTTTATGATCTTTGTCAGCAGCTGCCCCTGTTAATGA
This sequence comes from Botia almorhae, assembly GCA_036877575.1. Classification (NCBI taxonomy): domain Eukaryota; kingdom Metazoa; phylum Chordata; class Actinopteri; order Cypriniformes; family Botiidae; genus Botia; species Botia almorhae. The sequence continues at coordinate 2,171 of JAZGTJ010006476.1, read as the reverse complement.
GGGAAAAAAACTGAATGTGCCAATAGGGCACATACAGTCATATATGACAGAACACAGACAGACGGATCAAGTCTCATGATGGACCTCTGATCTCTCATCTCCTCACACTGTTATGACAACATCACGCTGTAAAGAAGAGCAAGAGTCTTTAAATGAAACATTTGCGACAGTGTCACACTGTCAAACAACATCTATATCAAACAAAGTCAATAATTATCATCAATGCTCGTCAACAAAAGGTCAAGATTTCCAGATTTCATTGTCTGTTTACCGTTGCTTCAAATTCTTTGATTAATATGGACAAATTAAAGAATGAAAGAAAAAAATGTGTAAATGTTCTCGAAATGTGAAACATGTTTTAAAGTAGCTCAGCATATGCACATTGTTTGATTAAATACATAACAGATCAGTGTATAAAGCTCTCTCCTTATCCTTACCCTTTTCACAATGGTAAGCTTATAATAATGATTTAACATTTGAACTGTTGGGTCTGATTTCCCAGGAAATGTCAGTTTGACTTCATTTGATTTTAGCACACGTAAAGAAAGTACGTAATTTGCAATTTTATATTTCAAACAGAGATGGCGATAGACAGGCAAAACTTATGGATTGCAGTCAAATGTTGGAGAAACAAGCCCCTGGGTAATATGATCAATTCCACCTACTGGTTTATTACCGGTTTGATCCACAGGGCTGCACCTGCAACTGTAGGTCTTCCAGAATGTGCTTCAAAATCAGAGTGTTCTGGGAACAAGCTCTTGACTGTAAGTGTACAATATCCATTTAGAAAATTCTGTTGTTTATACACTTCACACAGTTTAAGTCCATAAAGAAATTGGTGGGGAACTTTCTATAGTGCTTGAGAAAACAGCAGAAATCATTTCAATAACCGTTCAGTGCTTGTTTACATTACGATTTTCTACTTCAATGGAAAGGAAAAACCTCAGCAAGATTATTTCAATTGGAAAATTGGAAACGCGCATTAAGAGAGGACACCGGGTACGTTGTGGAGTGGCACTTATAGCCACCTGGCCCTAGTTTTGAAAAAAACAGCTTTGACGTCATTGTAGTGGCAGCTGAAGGGCCCTTGTATGCACATTCAATTAGAACACTTGTATGAATCCGGTTTCACTTTGATTCCGTTTAAACGAAAATCACAAATGTGACCTCATTTAACATCTTTCTGTTTCTCAGAGACATCAGTGAGTTTAAGAAGAGCAAAGTATCTTGAACAAAATCCTGATAAAGCAAACAGATTTAGAGGAGATCTCAACCCTTCTTCAAACTTCTTCAAGATCGAAGCACATAAATGTTATTTTTCATGCTCATACTGTGAACATCATTTACATTTTCATTTAGCATACCCTAAATGATTTACAAATGAGAGAGCATTTAAAATAAAACCTCTTGCAATTGTCTTGTTTGTGACCAATTTTGTCGAATTGTCTCATTTGTTTCAATTTAGGAAGGGTTAGAAAAAAAACGGATATAAAGTTGATACTTAAATGAAACAGGAATCTTAATGAAATCTCTAGGGATTTTGGGATGTTCCTTTGGGAAAGCATTTCTCACAGTTAAATATGAGGATATAACAAGAGCAAATATGAAACAGATGGAATATGAGTGATTCGGTGTTAATGAACCTTTTTTAGTAAACAGTCAACAGCAGGTTTCACTCAGGAAGCAAAGGAGAGAGATTAGAGGAAACCCATTCGTACTTGTGTATGAATTAACTGAACATAACTAGCACACTCTAGAAGTGAACATCAATGAGGTCAGACAGGCTTAGATCCAACGATCCAGAACTGGATGCAATGTTTTAATTAAAAGATTCTTCTTTCATGGCTCTTTTAGGCCCCTGTTTTAACTACTTCAGAATTTGTAATGCGTTCACTTTTAAAACACCATCCTCCAACACACACCCACATAAACACACACACACACCCCCCACACAGAGTCCCATCTGTATAACTGTAGGTATGTATGTATGTGTATCGTAAGCCATTTACTATGTAATACAGTGTTTGAACTGCATGTTACCAGAAAAAATTCAGGACCACATTTATACGAGTACAAATGACAACACTTTAAAAATTAATGATGCTGCTATGCCCACTGTAAACACAGACACACACACAAATACAGCAGTTGTCGTAAACAAACCTAACCAA
>JAZGTJ010006475.1:0-10946 GCA_036877575.1 Botia almorhae | reverse complement strand
AGCATTCTACTAAATAGGCTTGAAAACTATGTTGGCATAAATGGAACTGCACTGGCATGGTTTAAATCATATTTATCTGACCGATTCCAGTTTGTTGCTGTGAGTGAAAAGGTCTCATACCGATCGCAAGTCCAATATGGAGTACCGCAGGGCTCAGTTCTTGGGTCCCTACTTTTCACCTTATACATGCTACCTCTGGGAGCAATTATTAAGAGACATGGAGTTAGTTTCCATTGTTATGCTGATGATACTCAGCTATACATTTCTTCTAGGCCCAACAAGACTCATAAATTCACTAAACTAACAGAATGCATAGTCGATATCTAAACTTGGATGACTAGCAACTTTTTTCTATTAAATTCAGATGAAACAGAAGTTTTACTTGTTGGGCAAAAAGCCTCCACACGGAGCAACATAGAACACTGCCTGCTTCATTAGCCAAAAATCTGGGTGTCATTTTTTATAACAATTTGTCCTTTAAAAGCCATATTTACAATATTTGTAAAACTGTGTTTTTTCATCTTAAAAATATATCAAAACTACGACACATGCTCTCAAAGCAAGACACTGAAAAATTAATTCATGCATTCATGACATCAAGACTCAATTATTGCAACACCCTACTTGGTGGCTGCCCTGCAAGATTAATCCAAAAACTCAGAATGGTTTAGAATGCAGCGGCCAGAGTTCTCACGAGAACGAACAAGTATGACCATATAAGTCCAGTTTTGCCAACTCTACACTGGCTGCCTATCAAGCATTGTATAAATTTTTAATTGCTTATTACCTACAAGGCCCTAAAGGGTTTAGCCCCTCAATACTTAAGCGAGCTCCTCTCCTATTATAGTCCTTCGTGTTCACTGCGATCTGAAAATTCTGGCCTACTGTTGGTACCCAGAAATGCTGGTGGTAGATCCTTCTTGTTTTTGGCACCCAAACTTTGGAATAGTCTCCCCAGGGTTGTCCGGGAGGCAGACCCACCTCTTTAATCTTGCCTACACATAGTCATATGGATTTATTACTCAAATCCCCTAAGGGATTATTAGGCTGCATTAATTAGGTAAACCGAAACCAGGAACACTTCCCACAAGAACAGATGTACTGGCTCCACACTAAATCTGTCTGTCTTTTATTCCCCAAGGTCCTGTAGTCAGCTGGATTCAAACTCTGAGATCATGGTGGGGGAATGGATGAAATGACTCTGAGACAGATCATCAGGATTTAATAGACTTCTTTATTACACCTAAAGTCATTTACATGACTGTAACACATGGTCATAGCTTAAATAGTTCCAAACAGGAAGTGGGTGTAGAAGCAGCAGAGGAAGTGAAGGCAGTCAGTATTCGGGTGAGGGCTCCCTCTGCTGGCTTGGCATTACAGAACCCCCCCTTCTAGAAGAGACTCCTGGAGCTCGGCGAGGATGTCCCCGTGGCCGTGGCGCTGGACGGTCGGGTCTGGCTCGATGAAACTCCTCGATTAGACATGGGTCCAGGATGTCACCGGCAGTTACCCATGATCTCTCCTCAGGTCCATAGCCCTCCCAGTCCACCAGGTATTGGAGCTGACCCCCTCTACGTCTAGAGTCCAGCAACTCATTCACTTGATAGGCGGGTATTCCGTCTATGTCCAAGGGTGGTGGTGGTTCTGGAGTCTCATGGCCGGGGTCAGCATCCGGGTGGACCGGTTTGAGAAGGGATACATGGAAAGAGGGAGAGATATGATAATTAGCAGGAAGCTCCAGTTGGTAGGTTACCTCATTAATTCATTTAAGAATTTTAAAAGGGCCTACATACCTTGGGCTGAGCTTCCTGCTGGGCAGCCACAACTTGATGTCTTTCGTCGAGAGCCAGACCCATTGTCCTGGATGGTAGGGAGGATGTGGGCGGCGTCGTCTGTTGGCCTGGAGCTCCTGCGTTCTTACAGCCCGTTGGAGACGAACATGAGCACTGTCCCACACCCTCTCACTATGTTTGATCCAGTCGTCCACTGCAGGGACTGAAGATGGTTCTCCTGACCATGGGAACAAGGGGAGCTAAAAACCCCAGGACACACTGGAAGGGGGTGAGGCCTGTGGAGAAGTGAACTCTGACCATCTGTGTTGCTCTCGACTGCAGTATGTTCTTAAGTAACGACCGATTTCTTGGTTTAAGCGTTCGACTTGCCCGTTAGCCTAAGGGTGGTAGCCTGATGTGAGGCTAACGTTAATGTCGAGCTGCTTACAGAAAGCTCTCCAGACTTGAGAAGTGAATTGGGGGCCTCGATCACTAACGATATCCTCTGGTAGACCATACACTCGGAAGACTTGGTTAAAAAGGGCCAGAGCTGTTTCCATGGCTGTGGGTAGTCCTTTTATTGGTACGAGGCGGCATGGAGAAACGGTCGATTATAACTAAGATGGTGGTGAAGTTGCTTGAGGGAGGTAGGTCTGTGACAAAGTCTTTAGATAGGTGTGACCATGGACATTGTGGAATGGGTAGTGGTTGTAGTAGGCCAGAGGGTAGTTCCTTGGGGGTCTTGGATTGAGAGCAGATTTGACAAGATTTTACATAGTGACATCTTTGGACATAGAGGGCCACCAGAATGAGTTCTTGGTGAGGAGTAGAGTACGTGAGATACCTGGATGTCCTGCACTGAGGGAGGTGTGAACCCACTGCAGGACTCGTGAGTGTAAACTTTGGGGTACATATTGTTTAGTGGGAGGACACTGAGGAGGCGATGGTTTTGACCCTGCTCGCGTTGAATCTCCTCCATGATATCCCAGGAAATGGGGCCCAGAATGACAGTTGGAGGAAGTATGGGTTCAGGTTCTAGAAGTTCAGCGGGGTGGTTGTGTCTTCTTTAGAGGGCATCTGCCTTGCTGTTCTTACTGCCCGGTCTATAGGTCACCGTAAATTGAAATCGGGTGAAGAACAGGGCCCAGCAAGCCTGGCGTGGGTTCAGACGTTTCGCACTTCGGATATATTCCAGATTTTTATGATCAGTAATTACTTGGAATGCCAGTGTCATGGAGAGAAGCTTCTTGTTTCCAACATCATAGTTTCGTTCAGCGCTGGTGAGTTTTCTAGAGAAGAAGGCACACGGATGTAGTTTGCCTGGTTGTCCATGTCGTTGAGATAGGACTGCCCCGATTCCACAGTCCTTTATGATTAATGCGATAGTCGAGAATGGATGTTTGGGTTACATGGAACTCACACTGAGTCTGTCTTATATACTTTATTTTTTTGACATTTTTCCAGTTTTCTCAGCAAAAAAAATAAACATAAAATTTACATTACTTAGAGGAAAAAAAATAACATTTACCAACAACAATTACATGAGGTCTTACAAGAAAACATGAAACATTTGTTACAGGTAGGGGTTAAGGTGCAATTTGAGAGTCTAGCCATTGCTTGTTTAAAGTAAATAACAATCCCATTTTCTCCAATAAATTTCCCCTTTACCTTTCTGTAGTCTGAGAGAGAAGGTCATTTTTTCCATAAAACATATTTGACTGACAATACTTAGAAGTATTGTCCATAGAATTCATAGTAGGGGGGGTTCTCTTTAGCCAACATTTAGTAACTGCTTTTTTGCAAGCAACTAAAAAAATCTTCAGGAGATAATTATCACTCTTATTCAAACCCTCCGGATTAACCCCTAGAAACATAATGGGAAATGACACATCTATGTTAAAACCTATAACCCTCTACATTAATTGTCCCGCCCTACCCCAGAAACACTAAATATGCGGACATAACCAAAAGATGTGGGCAGAGTCAGCTTGTACAGAACCACACTCCCTCCAGCAAGGATGCTGTCTCCCAGAGAACTTACATTTTTGCATGAGGGTTATAAAAAATCTAATCAGACATTTCCAACCAAAATCTCTCCAGTTCAATGAATAAGTAGTAGAATACTGATTTTTTTTGGATTAATTTAAAAAATCACCCTCATTAGAGCTTCTGATCTCTGTCCGAAAGAAATGCCGTACCTGTAGGTACTGATAAAAGTCTTGCCTATTTAGATCAAAGTTCTGACATAGATTCTGAAAGCTATCCAGGTCCCTGTTTGATATAATTTTGCAAAGGGCAATAATACCATGGGAGATACAAATCTTATATCTGTAGTCATGCAGAGCTGGAGTAAAGTGTGTGTCATAGGCCAGCCAGCCCAATACTTTAACCTCCATTTGAAGCTTAAAACGTTTAACCACCTCCAACCACATTCTGACAGAGTGGCCCACACACTGATTCTGTACATGGAATATATCATTTACCTGCTCTAAATATCCTAGAACCGATTGTATAGGGGTGTCCATCAAAGACATTTCTATATCCTTCCATTTTGCTGTATAGTAAGGACAACACCACAAAACTAATGGTCTCAACTGTGCCGCCAGTTGGTAGTCCCTCAAGCACGGTAGTGCCATACCACCCACCTCCCTTGGTAATTGCAGGGCTGTGTATCTTACTCTGGGTCTCCCATTATTCCATATAAATCTAGATATTTTTTTGTCCCACTCTCTAAATTGTTTACAAGGGATCCCAACTGGCAGCGTAGTAAATAGGTACAATAATTTGGGTAATGTGTTCATCTTGATAGATCTTATCCTGCCCATGTCTAGGGGGAGCAAGGTCCATCTGTCCATCTGTCCATCTGCCTGGGTTTTGTAGTGTCACCAGTACATCGTCTGCATACAAACAGATTTTATATTCTACTCCTCCTATAACAATCCCCTCTAAACCACCGTTGTGTCTTATCATTTGAGCCAAAGGTTCAATAAAGAGGTTAAAAAGGGAAGGACTGATGGGGCAGCCCTGTCTACATTCTCGTTGGAACACTATTGAATTAGACAGACTTCCATTTATCTTTATGATGACTGTTGGTGTTGAGTATATTGTCTTTATACATTGTATAAATCTTTTACTGAAGCCAAATCTATCCATTGCTTGATAAAGAAATTCCCAGCCAATGGAATCAAAAGCCTTCTCAGCATCTAGGCTGAGAAGGATTGCATTATTTTCCCTTTTATTGATATAGTCAATAATATGCAGGGATCTCCGAATGTTGTCATGGGTTTGCCTATCCCTGACAAACCCAGTTTGGTCTGAATCTATCAGGAATGGCATTAACATTTCCATCCTCTTTGACAAAATTGATGTAAACAATTTATAATCCGAATTCAATACACTTATTGGCCTATATGATTTGCACTCAAGCTTGTCCTTACCCTCCTTTAGTATTACAGAGATATAGGCTTCCCCCCAAGATGGAGGGAGAGACCCTCCTACCATAATATGGTTCAAACTAGTTAAAAGCAGTGGAAGTAGTGGCTCCCTCAATGACTTATACCATTCCGGTGGGAATCCATCTGTACCTGCCGATTTACCAGATTTAAGAGAGATAATTGCCTTGTCTGTTTCCTCCATTGAGATCTCTGAAGTGAGTTCTTCATTATGCTCTTTTCCTAGGGTGGGAAGATTCAACAAATTTAAGAACTGTTCAATTTCTTGCCCATTTGCACTCTCAGGTTGGGTGTATAATAATCTATAGTATGTTTAAAATGATTTCTGAATTCCCTCCAAATTTGTGGTAACTGTTTGACGTAGGGTCTCTAATTTTATATATTGCCCTTTCTGCCTGCTGCCTACGTAGCCTCCAGGCTAACACTTTAGTTGCTTTTGGACCTGCTTCATAGAACCGCTGCTTCATAAATCTTATTTTTTTTCAACTTCCTCACTGTGTATTTTGTCGATTTCCTGTTTTATAGGTCTCATTTGTAAAAGGACAGAGGGATCTTTTGTGGAGCTGTGAAACAGCTCTAACTCTAAGTTTTGCTTCTAAATCAGACAAATTTTTAGCTTTTAACTTTTTTTGTAAAGCTGTGTAAACTATAATTTTCCCCCTAATAAAAGCTTTTGCTGCATCCCACAATAAATTGGACTCACTTCTCCGTTATCAATGATTTCCAGAAATACCTTCAATTCTTCTTTTATTTTGGTTCTAAATATATCATTGTTTAACAAACTAGTATTTAGCCTCCATACAGTTTTTTTAGGGGCGTTATCAAGATGTCATTTTAAATATAATCCAGAATGATCCAAAAGATCCCTCTGACCTATTGTACATTCCTTAATCCTATGCCGATCTTTGCCAAACATGAAAAAATAATCTATTCTTGAAAAAGTGTTATGACGGGCCGAGTGAAAAGTAAAATCCTGATCTGTACCGTTTACATCTCACCAAATATCTATTAAACCCAGGTCACGCATCATATTTCCCACCATAATCTCAGAGGGAGACCTTTTCCTTCTTCCAACGCTTGCATCCAGCCTAGGATTTAGTAATATATTTAGATCTCCTGCACATATGAGTATACCATTTGTTTCATTTACTATTAAATCAAAAATCTTCTCGAAAAATGCTGTATTGCTCCCAGGTGCCTAGGGCGTACACGTTTAATAAAGTAACATCCTTATGTTCAAGTTTACCTTTAACTAGAATATATCTACCAGCTTTGTCCTTTATTTCCGAGACTAGTTCGAAACAAATTGAGTTCGGTATTAAGATTGCGACTCCCCTTTTCTTACCGTCTTTGCATGAAGAGTAGAAAGTATTACGAAAACCCCGGTTGTTATGTTTTTCATGTTCATCGGTGGATAAATGGGTCTCTTGCCAGAATGCCATATTAATTTTCTCTTTCTTTAATTTTGTGATCAGTTTACTCCTTTTAATGCGATTGTTTAGCCCATTTACATTTAGAGATAAAATATTATAAAAATGAAAAAACATTTTTCTCTGCTCAAAGAAAAACCTGCACCCAACCCATTCTTAAAACCAGACCACAAGTAATAACATACGTAAATAGGAACAAATGAACACTTTTATACAGTTCCAAGTAAATTTCAAAACTGAACTTCCAATCAAGAGGAAACATTTTCTCCTCTACCGACAATGAGTGGGAGTGGCCACTAGGTGGGGCCCCTCATTCGCGAACAAAAATAGAAAATGAAATGTACGAATTAGTGAGTACCTAGAAAAATTAGTTGTGGCACAAACAGCACATCAGCCCTTCTTAATAGCAAATCGTATTGAAGAGGTCAATTTAACAAAAATAAAATAAAAACATTCTGTCCGGTTCGTATGAATACCTATATTGAAAGAGGGTTATACTATTTAAATTCCCATCGTCTTAATCCCCCCGGGTGTCTGTTGAACATTAACGATTCCAAGTTGACTTTTTCTGTTTAGCCTGAGAGGTTAAACACCGATCAATTCTCTTCCGTCGGGTTCTTGTTATCCTTCCTCTGGAAACCTCTGAGTTTCTCCCGGATACCTTCCTGAAAATCTCACCCCTCGGCGCTTACGGTATACACTCCACGAAAGAAGTCCCGTGATGTCCTCCTCCGTGACTCCTACTGTTTTACTCGGCTGAATTGGACCTACCGCAATGCCTCTCTTGGTCAGATCCTCCGCTGCTTCGAAAGCGTTGTTGTAGGTGACGATACCCGGATACAAGTGCACATGCATCTTAGACAGTGGTGTTTGAAAACGAATTTTTTTTATCCCGGAGCGCTCTCTTGATTGGGGCATTTTCCTTTCTCTTTTGTTGCACCTCTTCGGCATAGTCATGATCAAAGTACACCCTTTTTTCTTCTATCAGGATTTTCTTCTTCCATGCTGTGTGCAGGATTTTTTCTTTCATTGTAAACTGTAGGAACCGGACAACGATTGAACGCGGAGGCATCCCCGCTGGGGGCCTAAGGATTCAGTGCTCTATGAGCCCTTTCGATACCAAGGTCATCCCCCTGATTCAACTCCAACAGATCCCCCAGTTCTGTCTTAATTAAGTTCTCACTGAAGCGGGGCATAGATGAACCCTCTGCATTCTCAGAAACCTCATATATGCGAATATTATTACGGCGAGAACGACCTTCCAAATCCGACAGCTTCGACTGAAGTGTTCTTTGGTTACGGAGAAGTTGTAATAGGGTGTCTTTAACACCAATGTCCCACCTTTCCGACTCCGTCATGCTTCGCTCCAAATCGTCCACGCGACGAGCAGTTTCCTCCATTTGGACACTAACGTCTTGGAATTTTTGGTTTATTTCGGTCGCCATCTCGTCCAGCTGTTCTTTTAAATTCTGCCGAAGGCTCACTCGGAAATCAGAAAGTTCTTTTTTCATTTCCGTCTTCCAGTCGATCATGCCTTTAGTCATGGCTTCGCTCACTGCTTTGCGGTCAGAAGCTAAGCACGGCCACCGAGCCATCATCTTCTTCAATGTCGCCATCTTTCCTTAGGCCGACTTTGCTGGCGTGATCCCTCTGCCCCTTCTTGACTTCTTTGTCTCTCGTGCCTCTTAAACTTAACCTCATTTTTAAAATATTTGTCCCTGTTGTTTTCCCTTCAATTTAGCTTCTGCTTTAAAGAACTAACGCACTTGAATTTCAGGGATTGTATTTGGCCGATGTCAGAGCTAAATTTTATGTTGCCATTCTCACTCACGCGCCACCGGAAGTCCCACACTTTTCTGTCTTGACATAAAGTTGGTTTTGCAGCAATTGGGAAAGAACTGTTCTGACATGTTCGATGTGTTCTGCCTCAGACTTGGAGTATATAAGAATATCATCTATGTAGGTTATGACAAACTTGTCGAGGAGGTCCTTGAATATCTCGTTAATGAAAGATTAAAATATGGCTGGAGAGTTGGCAAGTCCATAGGGCATGACCAGATATTCATAGTGCCCTCTAGTGGTGTGAAAAGCAGTCTTCCATTCATCACCTTCTTTGATTCTGATTAGGTTATAGGCACTACGTAGATCCAGTTTGGTGTAGATGGTGGCTTCCCGCAACTGTTCTAAGGCCGAAGGTACCAGTGGAAGTGGGTACCGAAACTTCACTGTAACATTATTCAGACCACGATAACCAATGCAGAGCCTTAATCCTCCATCCTTCTTGGCCACAAAGAAGAAACCAGCCCGGCGGGAGATGTGGAAGGACGGATGAAGCCTGAATCAAGAGCCTCTTAGATATATTCCTCCATGGCCTGACTTTCGATTCTGGATAGCGGGTAGACCTTACTCTTGGGAGGCATGGCATTGGGGAGCAGGTCAATGGTACAATCCCAAGGATGATGTGGAGGAAGTTGCATGGTTTTGGCCTTACTAAAGACTTCAGACAGATCAAGATAATAGGTGGGGATTGTTATTTCTACCTGAGTATTCGGGCTCTCGACGCTTGTGGTGAGACATGGTTGAGGCTTAATGGGAAAACAGTTATTAATGCAGAACTGTGACCACTGAGTTAGTTCACCTTGATACCAGGAGATGGTGGGGTCATGAATGGAGAGCCAGGGGAATCCCAGAATGACTTCATGCTTGGGGGAGTCAACAATGTAAAGAGTGATGGATTCTTGATGTAATAGACCTACTTGAAGTTTAATGGTTCTTGTCCGATGAGTTATTCCTTTGCCAATGAGAGTGTTGTTGATAGCTTTGACCTGGATGGGTGGGGTGCATGGTTGAGTAGGGATGTTGTATTTAGAAACGATGTCTTTGTGTATCAGATTCAATGCGGCCCCAGAGGCAATCATCGCCGTTAATTCGAGAGACAGAGCATCAATCTTGAGAGAAACAGGTAACATGAGAGTTTTGTTGCTGAGTAGCGAGAAATGCTGAATATTTACCCTGGGGTTAGTGTCGGCCTTTTGTGGACATCCCAGACTTTCACCGCAGTAAAAACACAGACGATTTAGTCGACGGCTCTCCCGTTCTTCCTCCGATAGCCGGGACACGTTCAACTGCATGTTCATTGTGAGGATGCTTGATTAACATGGTTGGGACTGATGAACTGCGTGGGCTGACTTTATTCTGTTGGTGCTTGGTGTGCCTCATGAGATTATTAATTTTGATAGCAATGGTTACCAGTTCAGAAAAGAAGGAATCCTCCCTTCGACATGCGAGCTCTGTCTGTAGTTCAGCGTTGAGACTGTTATAGAAAATGGCCTTTAAAGCAATGTCATTCCTGAAGCGATCAATTCCTGAGTCCTGAAGTGGTGCGGTTTCCTTGTGTGATGTTGATGATCTGGGTTGAAATATCCCTGCCCCCAGTGGGATATTCAAAAACTTCTTGGATTTTTGGAAAAAATAATCAACAGATCCCTTGAGTTGTGAGTTAGAATCCCACACCCCTGAGGCCCAGTCAATAGCTTTACCAGTTAGCAAAGTCATCAGAAATGCACATTTCTTCCTTTCCGATTCAAACTTATCCTTTTGATGATCTAGATACACTCTTACTTGACGAATAAACCCCTTGCATTGTTCAGCAGTGCCATCAAATTTGTTAGGAAGAGCAAAGCTTACCATTGGTGGGGAGGTGGAAGAGATCGAATGTAGTGTGTCAAATGCTCGTTGACTAATTGCAGTTTAGCAAGTTGCTCCTGGTAGCTCTTTAACAGTTCGCTTTGATAAGCGAATGCCACCTGCAAATTGGAAACTTCCGCTGGATTCAGGGGAGGCGAAGTATTCTGTAACGTGGACGCTGAGGCAGAATTAGAATCCATATGCAGTTGTTTATTGGGGTTAGCAGCAGTACACAAATACGTTAAAACAGGCAATGGGTCAGCAACAGCAAAGCAGTCCGATCTGTCTATAATCCAAGGGGTAATCCAACAGACAATGGTAATGAGGCAGGTTTAGGGTCCAAACCGTAATATCAGTCCACTCAAACAAACAATCCAAAAGGGTAATCTGAGAACTCGTAAATCAGGAAAACAGAGAATCATACACAATGGTCAGGCAGAATAATCAGAGGAATAATGCTTGGTAAGGCAGGTAAACTGGCAATACTTCGCAAGGAAGCAAGCACATGGTCATAGCTTAAATAGTTCCAAACAGGAAGTGGGTGTAGAAGCAGCAGAGGAAGTGAAGGCAGTCAGTATTCGGGTGAGGGCTCCCTCTGCTGGCTT
>JAZGTJ010006474.1:0-22122 GCA_036877575.1 Botia almorhae | reverse complement strand
GTGGAATTGTCCAAAATCTCCTGGTATGCTGAAGCATTCGGAGTTCCTTTTACTGGAACTAAGGGGCCAAGCCCAGCTCCTGAAAAACAACCCCACACCATCCTACACATTCCCCCTCCACCAAACTTCACAGTTGGCACAATGCAGTCAGACAAGTACCGTTCTCCTGGCAACCACCAAACACAGACTCGTCCATCAGATTGCCAGATGGAGCAGCGTGATTCGTCACTCCAAAGAATGCGTCTCCACTGCTCTAGAGTCCAGCGGCGCTGTACTTTACACCACTGCATCCGACGCTTTAATGCACTTGGTCTGTGGCGATTGACTCTGCAGCAAGTTGGCAACCTCTGCGCACTATGCGCCTCAGCATTCGCTGAGGAAATTTCACGACTGGACTTGTTGCACAGGTGGCATCCTATCACAGTAGCATGCTGGAATTCTGAGCTCTTGAGAGCGGCCCATTCTTTCACAAATGTTTGTAGAAGCAGTCTGCATGCCTAGGCGCTTCATTTTATACACCTGTGGCCATGGAAGTTATTGGAACACCTGAATTCAATTATTATTTGGATGGGTGAGCGAATACTTTTGGCAATATAGTGTATGTCTATCCGGATTCGAATTACATTTTTGGTTCAGAAAAGCATGCACATATAAATGCTGGTTTGCTGCTCTAAACATGCATATGCGAGGAGAAAAACAAAACTAATCCAGCTTCTTGTATTTCATTTATAACCACATGCACCAAGTAACAGACATGTGTCACCGTGTTTTTGTATTTATTTAGGAAGTAAAAGACTTAATAACACTTAACAACTGAAATGTTAGAAGCATGATGTGGCAATCAAAGAAAATCACACTGCTCAGCTCAACTGTGTTACTGTATAACATGTGGAGACAGGACATTCTGAAAGCACAACATTACATGCAGCTGCATGACAGAGCAGAGAGATCACCTGAGGTAAAGAGTAAAGATCCACACTGGTGAGGTGACGTATGAGCCAATGAGACACTGATTTGTGCTTCTGAGGCTTACAACACAGAGTTAGGGCCATTACATTTGACATTTTGGTGTCAATTCATTTTCATACAAGTAGTAAAACTGCCCATTTTGTTAACGTAACCTTCGGTAGCTTTATTCCTAATTAATTTACTTCCTTTAAGAAGTTATTTATTTATATTTTAATTCAGTTTAAAATATTGCACAAAACAGAATAGAACAGATAATCTTTTTATTTATTTAAATGTTTAAGTATTTAATTAAATATGTTAATAAAAATTATATTTTTCTTTTAGACCACTGTTCATGAGTTTTTGAGCAGCACAAACATCAGAAATACGAGGTATAATTTTACTTGAAATGGCATGTTAAAGTGGTAAAGGTCAAATTGTGGTAAAACAGGAAGTTTGGCGAGCTAGTTCAAAATGAAGATTAACTATTATAATCAGCTTCTCTGCATCTTTCATAGGCAAATTCTACAGATTAGCATTCTTTGAACAACAGACCTACAGTATAGACAGCATGCTTTATCTGCTTTAAATCTTACCAGCATTTTACTACCAACTATACAACCTAAGCTATATGTAAAGCTGCTTGCGTTTAAAGCTGCCTGCGTTTAAAATTGCCTCAATTTATGTTAAAAGTAAATGAATGTTGTTCTTATAGTGGATGCTTTAAGGATAAAAACCTTTCAGAGTGACAGACGATATAAAGCATTTCTTGTGTTACAAAGACAACTACATCTGCCACTGGGCAGTCCAAAGGTGCATTGCACTCTTGTGTGAATTTTACAGCACCAATCCTTCACCAACTTGAAAATACACAAAATATTTTCCCAGCACTAACAATCCTATTGGGATGAAGAGATTACCAGTAAGTACAAAGCCCTTAAAGTTAAGGGAGTGTATCCTAAAAGTACATTTTTAGCAGATACATGTTTAATATTTATAGTTGTTCTGGGGAATCAAACCATAAATATTAATGACCTATTAGGGAATATACACATTTTTGTCTCCTCCCTCTAAATGATAAAACACCTGACTTTAACTAGCAGCAAACCACGGTTTGTTGATGTCTTCCGTTGCACTCTCACACTTTATTTCCTATCCAAACCATTGGTTGATTGTTAAGGAAGAGGCTTTGTGCAGGCTGTGATAAACTAAAGGCTATTTCTTGCTTAAAAAGAAATGCATTTTTTATATTTTCTATTGAAACAGGAAGTCAGACTAATGTCAACAAAGGAAAGAAAACTCCTTGTCGAATATTTTCATGGGGTCTTTAACAGTGAACAACGAGTTATGGACTTTGCAACTGGTGCAAAAATTGAAATTTCTTTGGAAAACCATGCAAAGCCCACTTCCTCTTGATGCAGGATAAGAAGTGTGTGGACAAGCTAACCTATAAACAACACTGAGGAAACACCAAGCAAATGTTTTATCATTAGTCAGGAGCAGACAGATGAATATAATGTGTCATTTCAGATAAGAACAGAAAGCTCCTGGTTGGTTTAAAATCCAAACCCCTCAACATCAAATGTGACAGTTCAGTATAGCCCCATCTTAATTACAACTGTGGCTCGTTAAACACATGCTCTTTTTTTTTCTCCCAAATAATCAAACAGATGTCTGCTTTGCCGGCACCTTCCACTTACATGTTAAAAGCAGATTGGTGAAACATACAGACCCACAATGTTTGTCCCATGTGGTTTAACAATGCATTGCCTTGATGTCAAATTGTAAGGTCCCAGCTTGAATTTAACCCAATTATGTTTGAAAATTATCCAAACATTCAGTATGAGTGTGAGTCTGAATTACATAAAACTGAGCCTGATGTCCACAAACCAGATGTTCTTGTTTCTCCTGTTTGAACGATGTTATCCAGTCGTAATCTGGTTAACTCCATTTATCTCTAACTGATCACACATTACAGTATTAGCTTGGCTCAGCTAATGTAATGGGGGATGCCTAAATAATGACATAAATTATGATCAGTTAATTTCTACAAATTCAATCATCTACACGCAACCTACTGTAGGTACGCAGCATCCGCTTACAGACACAAGCAGGTAACCATATTAGGAACTCAACCTAATCTGGCTATGACTAATCATACATGCTAGAGCACCAATCTAATACAAAGTGTCAAAAATCACTATGTCAAAACCTTCCTGTATGCTTGACTCCCAGCCTCACATACATACCATAAAAGGAGAAGGAAGGACATGCAACAGTCGATCTCTGGTAACTTGGTTGGTGCATGTAAATGACTGATGGCAGAGGTCGATAGCTTTATTTAAAGGTATTTAATCTGAATTGGGAGTAAAGTGATAGATTGTTTTCACCAGGGTTTGTGGTTGAATACTGATTATTATACTGATAATATGGATGTACTGTATGATTATCTAGCACTGTTGTTAATGCCACAATACTGTAGCGATGATGCCAAATATGTAACATTACTGCAAATTTTTCAGAGAACCAAAAACTCTTGAAAAGGGAAGTTCTATAAATTGCACGACATGATTGCAGAACCTGACCCATTTGCCCACTGTTTGAACAAATGCGATTTTGATTTGCATATGTTTTTCCAATGTATAGCAAACCATTGATTTTTATATGTAAATGTAGAGGCAAATTCATACGGCATACAGTCACATCTCAGCAATGAGCTTTTGAAACAGAAAATTATTTGCAAATATTATCATTACACCGTATGTGGATAGAAAACCCCTAAAGGTAAAAAAAAGATAAAATATATCTTTGTGCAATAGCATCATTTAGACAGCCTTGTATTGCCAGACTCTTCACTATAAGCAAGCATGCTTACAAAGAGAGTATGATCAGAACAGGTCTTACCAATAATGCACAATGCTTGCCTTCAATGGGAGAAGTTACGTTTACCATGCAGTGCAATCGGCGACTTACAGTATAGCTGCTTTACCGTTTCCACCCAGGCTCGTTATATATAACCATTTCCATGCCACTGTCAAAAGCTCATCCTGTCTATAGCCTTTCAAACAACGGGTGCCATCGTGCTGAAACTACACCGCTCAGTTACATGCTGTACTTTCGTACTATTTCATTCGGAGTAAATGCCCATACACTCAGCATAAAGAGAACAAGTGCAAGCGATCGACATGCGAAAAGATCGAGGACTCACCTTTATACCAAAGCCTTGAAAAACACGTATGGAGTCCAGGTAGCACGCTATAAGCTCCAGGGAGAAGGGTTTAGATCGCGCTCTCTCTCCCACTGAGTCTGACTGTCTCTTTCCCCTCCTCTCTCTCTTTTGCGCTACTGTTTTACTCACTGTTATTTCCGGGTTAATAAAACGTCATTGTGCGTCTCGTATTCATTTCAGCTCAACGCCCTGCTGCTAAATTTAAGCACGTAACATTACCGTGCACTATGAAAAAGAAGTACACGACATTCACTAGATAGTTATGCATGCAATCATTGTAATATGTAACGTAAGTTAATGCTGGTCAACACGCCATCTGCTGGCCAACAGGTGCTGTTGCACACGAGCGACACACCTGATGGATCAAGTTCCGTTATTTAAACCGGTGCCACAAGTTAATAATGAGTAGCGATATTGTCCAAGAAAACATAAACCAGCTGCTATAATACAAGGATGGGTGAAATGAATAATCCTCTTTATTTAAAAAAGTATTACATACATAACATTTTAATGAATGTAATGTAAATGTAATACATAAATATATAATACAATTGAAATAAACGATCCAGAGGCTCTTAAAAAAACAATCACCACGGTAAATAATTTCCAAATATTATATTGTTATTAGCATGCAGTAAACTGATAACTTGCTATTTGCCGCTGTCAAAATAACAAAAAACAATTAAATAAGGACAACATAAGTTCTAGAAAGCGTTGCATGGTATTTAAATGCGATCGGTATTCATTTATGAATTATTTAAAGGCCTATCTGTGATATTTTGGCGGAAGAAATTATGCTTACTATATACTAAATTGTATATAACGGACCGGAGAACGGTTTCTTTACTGTTTATTATGGGCGTGGCGTCATTATCCCCCCATCAGCAGAGCAGTAACAAATGATTGATCACACCAGGACGCAATCACCATGATCATACTTAAACGGTTTCTTTACTGTTAATTTCATGTTTTAAATCACGCAGGAGACGAGACGGGTGTTAAAAGCGGTAATCTGTGTTACTAAACGGCAACCAACATGGGGAAAGAAAGGATCCACGTTAACCTGGTCATCATTGGACACGTTGACAGCGGCAAGTCCACGACTACTGGTCACCTCGTTTACAAATGTGGAGGTGTTGATCCCAGAACGATTGAAAAATATGAGAAGGCTGCATCCCAGGTTAATAGTTTTATTTGTAACCTTTTTGTGTGTGGTGATTAGTTTGAATGTTTAACCTGTTATTGCTCTCGTCTGAAGATGGGAAAGGGCTCCTTCAAGTATGCTTGGGTTCTGGACAAATTAAAAGCAGAGCGAGAACGTGGCATTACCATTGACATTTCACTGCTAAAATTCAACACTCAGAAATACACCTTTACCATAATTGATGCACCTGGCCATCGTGATTTCATCAAGAACATGATCACAGGCACCTCACAGGTATCTGAAGTGTCTTTGCCTGAAGGTCTGTTCTTTTTTTTTTCCTGTTACTGTATGATGTTCTGAATGTCTATTCTTGTAGGCTGATGCAGCTTTGCTAGTTGTTTCTGCTGCAAAGGGTGAATTTGAGGCAGGTGTGTCTCGTAATGGCCAGACAAGAGAGCATGCATTGTTGGCTTATACACTTGGTGTGAAACAGCTGATGGTCTGTGTCAACAAAATGGACCTTGCTGAACCACCATTTAGCCAGAAACGTTATGATGAGGTGGTGAGAAACGTCTCCATGTTTATCAAAAAGATTGGGTTTGACATTGGTGCAGTACCATTCATACCCATTTCTGGTTGGAGTGGTGAGAACATGATTGCTCCAACCCAAAAGGTGATTATCACACTGTACTTTCATCAGTTATGTAGCATGTCTGTTGACCTCAGTTTCTTGTTTTACTTCAGATGCAATGGTTCAAGGGCTGGAAGCTCAAGAGGAAAGAGGGCTTCTCAAGTGGTCGAACTCTTCTGGAGGTCCTTGATTCTCTACTTCCTCCAGTGCACAATTCAAGCAAGCCATTGCGGTTGCCATTGCAGGATGTCTACAAGATTGGTGGTATGTATATTATTGCAAATTTTCAAAACTCAGGTTTTTTTTTTAACTGTTAAATCTGGTCTTTTCTCTCTCTAGGTGTTGGCACGGTCCCTGTGGGTAAGATTGAGACTGGAGTCCTGAAGCCTGGGATGATTCTGACTTTCTCACCAGCAAAGTTGACTGCAGAGGTCAAGTCCATTGAGATGCATCACCAGGGTCTTCAGACTGCCCTCCCTGGCCACAATGTAGGCTTCAACATTAAGAATGTGTCCGTGAAGAATCTACGCAGAGGTGACGTTGCAGGAAATGCACAGCAGGACCCACCATCAGACATCAGCAGTTTTATTGCTCAGGTGTGCCTGTTTTCTTGTGACCATTTCAGCTTGTTTCAGCTGTCTGAATTAATGCACTTCTGATCGTTGTTTTTCAACAGATAATTGTGCTGAATCACCCAGGCAAAATCAAGGCCGGTTACTCCCCTGTAGTGGACTGCCACACAACCCATGTGTCCTGTCGCTTTGCTGAGTTAAAGGAGAAGCTTGATAGACGTTCAGGGAAGAAGCTGGAGAACTCACCCCAGTACCTGATGTCTGGAGATGGTGCTACAGTCAAACTTGTCCCCAACAGACCCATGTGTGTGGAAAGCTTCTTCACTTATCCACCTCTGGGTAAGGAGCTGTAAAGTTTTAAATGTGTATTTCCTGCATCACATGTAGCACCAAACAAAACCTCAATTTGTTGATGTGGTCTGATTGGGCTGGCCATAATGTTGGCTCAACCAATGGTATGTTTGGGGTGGGATTATGTCCAAACGGTTGCAGATGGGAGTGCAAGATCACTTTGCTGCTAGTGGTGCAGAAGTTACATTTTTAGATTGACTGACTGGTATATCTTTTGGTTTCTTAACAGGCCGCTTTGCAGCAAGGGACTTGAAACAAACGGTTGCTGTAGGAGTCATCAAGTCTGTGGAGAAGGTGGACCAAACAAGAAAGCCAAAAGCATTAAAATGAAGTGATCTTTTATAATTCCTTGTTTACCAATCTGGTATTTGAACCCAAGAGTGTTTAAGTTGAGCATTTGTGTATTTTGTTTTACAACATAGCACTTTATGTTGGCTTAAAGTGAAGCTGCTTTTAAAGCTATTTAATGGTATAATGGTTTTCTTTAATTGTGGGGCACAATTTTTGGCATGGATGAAATTCATTTGAAGTAGGTCTCTAGACGGTGAATAAATTTCAGTTGTCGCTTTAATTTGTGTATGTGATTGAATCAAAGTTCCATTTGGCACAAAGTGATTCCTGAGTTGGTCAACTTTGTCTGGTACCAAAATAAAATTGTAGACTGTTTAACATTGAGCCTTTTTATTGACTGTGGAATGGTAAGTAGAGTTCAGACAGTGGACACAGTCCTCAATCTGCAGTCAAAACGAAACCTGTACAAGGTCAAATTCAGGTCTAAATACTGTGTAGGTGTGGTCAAAGGGTGACGTGGGCAAGTGTCAACGTTCTTGACCCATTTAACATGGGCTTGCTGTAGAAATGTAATATTCTCCCTAATGGAAGCCTCATAATATCCTTGTTATATCTGTCTTGGTCTTTAGTGAGGGACAACTCTGGTGGCTTTAGTCCTTGAGTTAGTGCAAGTTAAACCTAGTGTGGGAATTCTGTGGATCGCAATAGAATTTCAAGTGAACTATAGCACATTCATATTACTTGAAAATGACCTCTATGAACACAACTGCAGAATAAAGTAGTTCAAGTATCCAAGACCTCTCAACATCAAATGTTTGTCACAATAGTGGAGAATGAGTAACATTTAAACCATGAAAATGAGTGACTTATATGCAGAACACCACTGAACCACACAGGAAACTACTTGTGCAGATGAAACACTATGACAGAGACTGAACCATGCATGAATAATATGCATTTCACAGGTTATTTTTTATATGAAGTAGCAAGAACAAGAGATGGGGAATGTATTAAATGAACATTTTACTCTTGGACATGCTTTAGTGGTGTATTAGGAAATGTCAAAACTGAAAAAGTCCTAATTTTCAGGAAAGTTCTGAATCCAGTTATTCCATTTGGAGAAGCTGACCTTTTTATATTAGTCTCTGCCATGGATATCTACAGTGACCACAATACTTGAACAAAACTGGCCCTGGCCACGAGTTGCTGGCAGGCAGAGTACAATTTCACAAATTTACCTTTTCTAACACAAGTTTCTACATTTGCACAAAAGCACGCACTCATCCTCGTGTGAAACACAAACACACTCAAATTTATATACAATATTATATACAAAGATACAGTAACTGTAATGGAGGGAAAGTGCCGGATGGGGGCAGTCTATATAAATGGTAGAAGAAACAGTGGTACAGTTGGACACTTTTTTTTTTTACAGTCTGTCTTTAACGGTAAGTTGCTAATGTGTTTTTCCATTGTGATTCTATCTTAAAAGTTGCATTGATGATTCAGCAGCTAAGTCATGTTTGTCCCATAGCCGGAGGTATAACGCTGGGTGAGCGGCAAGGGACTGACATCTGTGTGTCAATCAGACAAGATATGAACAAAAGACATGGGAAATACACCTTTCCTCTCCGGCTGTCCCTCGATATGCCCGATCTGAGGATAAAGAAGATTTGATCAGAACATAAAGAATTAAAGTATATTTGACTTGCGATAATTAAATGGCCTGGAGGCAATTACTCCACTTACACTATGGTAAGCACAAGTACTTGTAAATGTTTTACAGTCAAGCAGACTGGATCTATGATGATTTTGATGCAGGTAGAAAGATTTTGATGCAGGTAGAGTATGTGCTATGAGTAGATGCAGTAGCGCTTGTGCTCCTAAAGTCTCAGAATTTTCTGGAGATGTTTTACTCACCCACCACTCCTGATCTTCTTCTCCTGTTACCACGATAACCTCACCCTCAACAAAGGTCAGCTCATCATCATTATCTGCCTGGCAGTCATAAATGGTCTTCACCCTTCGAATTTTACTCTTGGTCTAAAAGAAAGCAGCAAGATGGAGCATAACATCAACTGTCAGAGGACCTTTGTTGCAACAGCAGCTTATTTTAAAGTACTTTTTTCAAAGACCACATTCTCACCGGATTTGTTTTTCTGGGTAATGGAACTGGTGTCTCTTGTGCACATGGTGGACTTCCATTGGTGTCTTCACTAGATTGAACAGGGTGAGGTGACAGTTCTCCTTGATGAATGACTGGTGGAGTATCTGATGGCTGGGGTTTGGAGACAACTTCTCCAGGAGGAGGTTTATGTAGAACTTCAGTGGTTATGGGTTTGGGTGGGGAGATATCAGTCAGGTTGGGCTTGGGTGGAAGGTCTTTCAGCTGAGGTTTAGGGGGTAGATCACCCAGCTGGGGTTTAGGAGGAAGGTCTGACAGCTGAGGTTTAGGAGGTAGTTCTCCTGGTTTTGGGGGTAATTCTACAGACTGTGGTTTGGGAGGTATATCCCCAGATTGAGGTTTGTCAACTAATGAATTTTTCTGTGAGGTGTCAGAACTCTGCAGAGTTTTATGGAACATGATGGCCTCAGGAAGCTGGTTAGTTTTGTCCACGGATGGGTGATGGATGGTGTCAATCTTACGCAAGGCAACTATGACAAACAAGATGATGTCAGAAGTTTGATCTTTAACAAGTGGTGAGCACATTCTACTGTTTTGGGTCACTACAGATAAATATAAGGAATACTGCTTTCATTGTTCAGAAGTTTAATCTTGGACCAGACTGGTACTGTAAGTATAGCAAGCAAAGCTCTATCAGTTTAATGCTTGAAATAAGAAGATACAACATATAGTAGGTTACATGCTCAGTCCAAATTTAAAATCTTGTAAATTAATGTTTAAGAAATTTATAACAGTACCAAAATACATGTTGCTTGTCATTGCACTATATTTGACAAGGAAGTGAATATATTACACAATTATTCAATGAAATCCCACACTAACTATAAATGGTCTACCATTCTAATATTCAATCTTGTTAATGCAATGTTCACATGTAGAAAGTGTCACCTACCCTTCTGAGGTAGTTTGGGAAGGACCCGTGGACCAAGTGTGGGTTTAGTTGTGTTAAGACTTGGACTGGAATATGGAACACATGCAACTCTCAAAGAAATGTCTGATAGCATCATATTTTAACATTATGTAAAAAAACAGGCAAAAAACAGGCAACGGTTTTGCATTCGCAAATAGCACAGAACAAATAGAAACAGTTACGTGGACATATTCAAATGTAACATTAAAGAACAAATATAAATTTGCTGTCTGAAGTTTGGTGACCTTTCTGAAGCAAATACAGATCTAAATATAGCTCACAAGTGCTCTATGAAACATGGGTTACGTTAGACATCAAACTCGAGTTCGCAAATTCCAAATTAGCTGTTCTGGTTGGTTTACTTTTTAATGTGCAAAAGCTTGGGAGAAGTTTCTTCACCTTTGCTGCTGTGGGATGCCCTCAAATCTGTTAGTTACAGGAGACATCTTGTTGATAGGTGAAGGTGTTGAATCACTTCCTGGAATGGTGAGTTTGTTTGAAAGTATATCAATATACCAAAGAAACAATTTTGATTGTTTTGTTTGGCAAAAACCCAGAGAATTACTATTAATAACATTAAGCTATTACATTACGTTGCTAACACATCAGAACCAGGCCATGCACAACAATAATCCATGAGAGCCATAAGCACATTTTGCATTATTAACCAAGTATGTAATTACATTGTCAACCAACACTGAAATGGGATTTCAAAGTTATCAATCTAAATGTAAATATTTAAGTATGTTTCTCACCCATATATGTACATCAGAACATTATTTTGCCATGCTTTTTGTTATGACTCAATATGATAAGCATCATGCACATCATCACTGAGGTGGGACGCAATGTAAAGGTCAAAGTGTCAGGATGGAGTCATTAGACTGAGCCTTTCATTGACAACATTGTCCTCTTAATATGGCTGATTAAAAATCTACTATTATTTTGAATGTAACATGAAGCAACATCAAAGAGAATGAAAGGAGATGCCAGTCATTTGTAATATTTTAGTGTTCTTGTAGATCTTGTAATATTGTGTTTTAAAGATCAAACCAAACATATAAGCATAAAGCTTGAAGTCACACCTATGATGGTAAAAACTGGTGTGTGCTTTAAAACAATCATTACAATTTAATTCAAAAGCAACTGAATTTGTGTTCACATCAAATCAGTCCTAAATGAGTGGGCCAAGGCCTTCAATTACAGTAGCCCACCTTTACAGAGAGGGGTGTGTGAGAGCGAGGCGGGGGGGTCAGACAGTGTGCGTTTGTGTCCGGGGGGAGGGGGTGGGGGCCTCTTCTTAGACAGGGTGGAGCTGCCACTACCAGGGGTCTGGATGGCAGGGGAGAGGGTAGAGGGAGGCGGGTTCGACAAGGGAGGGGCTGGAGGGAGAACAAACAAACACAAGCAAAAAAAATGTGGTGATGTCACAGGGAAGAATCGTTAGCATTTAACATGGAATGAAGGATATAAGGGAAAACAAAAAAAATAAAGGGACAGAATGTATGTATCAACTGTGGGTTAAATGCTACTAAAACAGAAACAGTATGGAGCTTCAGACTAATAGAATAGAGAACCGAAGAGGGGTTTTAGCTTAAGCAGAAGAAGAATATCAGGAGGGGAAAAAGTGAGGCAGATGACTTTGTGAATGAGAAGAACAATTTACAATTTAAGGAAGGAGAACAAAAGTGTGTTCTTTATCATATATTTCTAGAGACATCCGGTTGACCTGTAGGAGGACAGCATTGTAAAAGAGTAACAGCCAATGAAAAGCTCAGTCTGAGAAAACCAGGAAGGTTGTTGAGATGTAAGCAAATGTCACAAGTTGTCATCAACTTGTGACATTTGGCAACAACATTGTGCTTTGTGATTGTAAAGCCTGGGGTAAGCTTCATTTTTATGCCTTATTGTCTCATGCAGTCTCTTAAGCATATAGTATTCCACTGACCATAAACCCTCACAGATGACTGCTTTAAAAGTCAATGGCATGCACAGACGAAAACATGTAACAGTCTGTGCAAACCCTACTGGTGACTAAATTTCCATTGCACCCACATGCATAAGACATAATGACACATGGAAAAACAAAGCCTACCCCACACATCATAGCAATATCATACAGCTTACGTATCGAAATTCAAACAAATGAATCAAAGTGAAGAAAGATTTCTTATAGCTGATGCTAACTGGACCGTTACAATTCACACATTGGCTGTGTTACTGCCCACAATGCAATGGTGAAGTGGGATGAGATTAAGCATCAGCCCCATGAATAACATGTTATAGGTCAAGGTCATGTTATAGGTCATATATCAACATTTGAATTACAGTATTGAAAAATTGGGAAAAAAACTTAACTGTCATAACAGTTATAAAAAATCTTATTGCTAGTTAAACAGGCTTCATTTTCTTTGAGAAACTATATACACATATATTGTAAACATCTTTTTATCTTTTCATTTTGGGGTAAAATATGACCCGGACATGTTCTTGACGGCCTTAGGATTACAGAGAGAGGTCATTAAATTAATGGGAGAAGTCTATGCAAATAAAGAAGCAGATAATCACTGATGTATGGTCGAGTGCTAGCCAGAGTAGCATAGTGTGAATGAGAACCGAGAAAAGCCAGATGAGGAGCTGCAAGAGAGAGCAGAAGGAAAATGAAAGAAAAGAACGGTGGTTAAAAGAGGAATAAAAAAGATGGCTGTAATTCACATAAAATTGCAAAGTCATTAAACAGTCAAATCATAAACGGAAAGCATTAAGTATCAAATGAAAACCAAACAGTTGGAGTCTGTGTAAGGTAACAGAAAGCAATATTAAAACTCCTTTACTGTACAGACATAACAGATATTAAGTTCACTTCCTATATGTAATCACTTCCTATTTATAAATGTCCTCAATCACAAATTTAACATAACTGTTCCATGCTATGACAAAACAGCATGTGGGTAAAGAATATAAATATAAAATATTTATATTGTACCGTTCTATTGAATCCTTTTTTCATATACAGTATGTTGCTTTTTCTGAAAAAATCTTAAATACGCCTGCTTTCTGAAATTCTGATACCTGTGAACAATATTGTGTGTGCGGCATTTTAATATATAGGTTAGCTTGTATAAATGTATGATGATCATGAATATCCAATTACAGAGCAGTGTTCTGCAGAAATACTGCATATCTGGATCAGACTGATTTATGACTGGTTAGGAGAAAAAGTATGTTTAACTTCCACAGTTTCTGATTGGTTGAGAAACTGTTGGGTTTCTGGGTTACCTTTTCCTGCATTCCTAGGGGGAAGAGGCGGAGCATCTGAGACAGGGGAGGAGGGGCAGTCGGTGGACACGCTATACATCTGATTGGTCAGTGCTGTGTATGAGAGGCGCTGCTTATCACGCTGACCAATGAAACTAGGCAGAGACAGCTTGTCGTGAGGAGACAAACTTGATGAGTGACAGAAGCTCTGCGGTCGAGGAGAACGGTCCTTCTTTATGGGACTCGGCTAAGAATGAGAAAGAGGCAATAATTATGTCACATATTGCGGAGGTTTTAAAATATGCATGCGGGTAACGCCTCACTTTGTCATCCAGGTCGTCATCGCTTTCATCCAGTTCCTCCAGTCTGAGATTCCATTCATATTCCACGTGGACTTTGGGATTAAATTTTCCTGCAGCAGCTTGTCCCAGCTGAATTACATACACCCAGAAACATGAGTCACATACCCACTTTTCTGCACATCACTAACCTGATACACCCCAGGGCCTATTTTTTTCAGCGTATCTCAACTCTTAGATCATGAATATGTTCAAAGGGTCAGTTAACAGTTTCCACATCCAGTCACTCACCGCTTCTTCACATTGGATGATCCTCATCCTTCTAGCCACATCCAGTGCGGTCTCTCCATTCTGATTGGCTGAAACATTAGACATTCATCAGACTATTGTAATATCTGTGTTAGGCGCAATGTTAAGTTTACCTGACCTTAAAACAAAGTCAGAATTCAAGAAATTCAGATGAGATAAAAAATTACATATTGTATAAATATTTCTAGTGAAAAATACTTAAACTGTAACAGGAAAACTATGCAAGACATAAGTTAATTTGACACTTGTACTTTTCAGGAATTTGTGGTGACTTATCTATACTTTGTAAACAAATGTGAGGACATCCAAAGACGTCAGTTTGGAAAAAAAAAAATCATTAAAAAAACATTTTTTTTAATTCTAAAAATTAAAAAAAACGGTTTGAGTTACACTATGTCTTTGGTTATTCTAATTTATGTAAAACATAACCGACGACTGATCTTTGAATTACTGAAAGTAAAGCACACTCTCAGGGGGTAATGCGGCCTCAACACACCATGTTATGAATCAAAACAAGAGAAGTCTATAGTATGTCCACGTGTGTGTGTGTGTGTAACTCACTGATATCAGTAGCTGGTTTGCCCCTCAGCAGCAGTTTAAGACATTCATGTTTCTCATACATGCAGCAGTAGTGCAGTGCTGTGTTTCCTCTCTCCGTTTGCTTGTCCAGATTCCCACTGGTAAAAAAAACATTAAGCAATAATTTCAAGAATATTATTCATTATCATTAATGCGCCGTACTATTCAAACAAACTGAACCAACACCTTAACAAAAAGCTCTTTGCTGAAGCATTTTATTAAAACTGATTTTTTACACCTAATGAGCCACTTTCAACTCTGGCAATCTACATGAATTGAGGTTGGCAGTGAGCAAACAGTGTGCGGTGGAGAGACAGCAAGCGCATGACCCAGTTCTCATCACCTAGTGGGAATCACAGCATAGGGAAGAAACAGAAAAAAGCGACACATGTACAGCCATATATGCCTGTTCTGTTTGTAGAACCTCCTATCACTGACCCAGATTCAACCTTGTCTGGAACATTTTTACTGCAAGACTTGCTTGCTCGGTTACTACCCAAAAGGTTAATTTTATGCTAATTAAAAGTCACAGTATTCTAAAATGATGTTAATAAAATGAACAGGCGTGAGTCGTAATTCTAACTGGGTGAGCCACGTTGTTGTAAAATGGTGATACCTATGTTGGTGATACCTACCTACACTTTTGGTCACTACATAGTGGATGATAACATTCATTCTGATAATTATTGGGAAAAATAAAACCTGATTAATGCTCTCTGTTGGGACCATTTTAAAAAAGCAATACGCTTTTTGCAATGATCCTGAATATGCAATGTGTTTAAATGGTACTGAATATGCAATGTGCTTAAATGGTACTGAATATGCAATGTGTTTAAAAGGTACTGAATATGTAATGTGTTTAAATGTTACTGAATATGCAATGTGTTTAAATTATACTGAATATGCATTGTGTTTGCATGGTACTGGTTTAAATACTGGTTTATAGTTTATAGTAGTGGTTTACAGTTGATCAAGTTTGTATTAACGGATTACTATTACTATTGGATCTGCTTGGAGAGCCACACTGTCCATAAATATCTACAGTGCAGAATTAGGACTCTACCCATAAGGCCAAAGGTACAACATAAAAAAAGAATTCTGGGTAGGATGTTTCTTAATCACTATTTTCCCATCTGCTGTCATATTTCTTTAAAGCCAGTTGTCGGTGCAAACCTGGAACAAATTCAGGAAGCAGTTTTAGCGTTCTGCTTCTCAGGGAAATCATATTATGATTATTTACTAGGATGTCGGCCAAGGATAGTTCTGCCTCAGGAATTAACTTCTCTTCTAATGCTGTTATGTAAGCTTTAATCCACACAGCAAAGGAAACAAACTGAGCCAAAGATGAACCTAAATTACTCTATTATCTGCATAATAATCCTTTCAAAGTTCTCAAACACCAACACCTGCCATCCTTAAAAACAACCATATTAAAAACTCATCCTGGTTAACTGTCAAGTCCTTCATGATACTTCCCAAACAAGAGGTGACTGTCTGACAACAGCTGTTAAATCCTAATTTAATGAGTTGCTCCATGAGAAACATAGAGTGTTTTGTGCTTATAAACTTCTGTTTACCTGTTCTGAACAAGAAAGTCGACCAGGTGCAGTGAGGTGTGGTCAGCTGTCCTCACGGCATAGTGCAGTGCTGTCTCTCCTGCTTCCTACAGGACAACAGCAAATAACAAACAACAGTATTGAGCAGTTTTAAAGCAATTACTTATTAAACAGACAGCATCTTCTGTCTGTCATAGACAGACAGTTTCTATCTCAGTTGGTAGAACATGGTGCTCACAATGGCAAGGCCATGGGACTGAGTGCCAGCGAACACATTAACTAATATAAAGTATACACTGAATTTACTGCAAGCGTCTGCCAATGATATTTTGACATTTAACAAAATGTAACTTGTTTGTAATTTTACAGCATGGTGCATTTTGTTGCAGCTTATGCCCTAATGCATGTGAACGTGTGGTACAAAGAGATTCTTTGAAAAGTAAATATGAACATCAGTATCAGATCAGTATTAGAATTAACAGCTTTAAAATATAAAGCCTCAAATTAATCAGTACATCACAGCTACAGCTGAACTGATTTATTACATGCTGAATAGTCTGTTCTGCCTCAAAACAAATGTTGTGAAACACTGCTTCGCTTTGTCTTTTACTACCCATCATTAGGAATCTAAAGGACACGAGACAAGCAAATTATTAATTGCAACATCAACTGCTTTATGCACTAATGACAATGCCTTAAAAAGCATTACTGACAGTCCCTAGTGCATAAAAAACAATCCAAAATCCACTCAGACAATAAATGTATTTTGTGCCGATGGAACGAATACAATAAAAACTAAATGGAGCTCATTTTAGATTATGTGGATTTGCCTGCACCATCTTAAAAGTGACTATTTAGTTGAGCACCAGTATTATCAAAGACATTTTCTGAAGGAACGAATGGTCTCTTAGTGCAGTAACTGAAAAAAGATCAAGGCTGTAGATTCAAGTCACGTCCAAAGCGTCTGCTTTCTAATATGCACCAGAGCTCAAAATCTGTGCTCATCAAAGGCCCTCATACAAACGGGTCATTCATCATGTGACGTGATAGCATAAGTGTAAGGATCCTGGTTCTGTTTCTTTAGACCTCAAGTCTCCTCTTAGAATCCTCTGCACGATTCAGATTCACAAGAAAGCTTGTAAAAACCCTTCAGAGTGGCATTTAATAGGCAAATTAAAAAGTCAGTCAATATTCAAAGGAGAATCTCAGAGAATCTATATTAAATCTAACGTTAAGCAAACACTGAAGCATTTCTTACTAACATTTGACATAGTGCTGTGCTCTAACAGCTGAGCAACAGTGATTAAGACCTCAGTAACTGTAGCTCCTGTATCATTTGTAATTAAACCGTGGAACACATTGCATACATATGAGGAAGAGCTGCCACTCACCTGTCCTGTCTCAGGGAGTGGTTCCATAAGCTCCACCCCCTCTGCATACACCTGGATGAGAGCTAGTAGGTCATGTGACCTGACTGCTTCATACAACTCACTCATCTTGGCAGCTGCTGAGGTGCAGGTTTTTCTGGCAAACTTATGATCCACATACTTAGCATTTATGAACTCCTTACGAACAGTCCTATGATAAACATAAGAGAAAATGATAGAACGACAACACAATGTATTTTAATAGCTTAAATACTGAGGCAACGGGGAAAGAGAAAGCTCAACATCTAAACAAGCTCAGATGGATCTTTCATACGTGCACTTACATGTCACTAGCAGGAGTGGGTTTAGGAGATGGGCAAGGAAGATTTCCCTCCATTATTTCATTAAAACTACTGTTCCCCACATTCTTGGCCAGCTAAAAAAGAAAAAAAATTAAGTGATGATAAATGTTTTATAAACAACAATTCTAATGTGTAAAAAAAATGATTCATTTATATTACAAGATGAAGGGACCACACTGAAAATAAAAGTATTTTTTGATGAAACATAAAACCATTGCTATGTTTACATGTGTTTACGTAGAGACTATTTGAGCCAATGAACACACCAAGAGTTCAGAGGTTCCCAGTTTGTCCAGCTCCATAGACTGGATTCGTGAGATGTGGACGCCCATCTCCCGATGAATGCCTGAACACTCGATGCACGTCAGAATTCCCAGGTTAGTCGACAGCCATTTTGGATCTGAGAACATCAAAACAAAACATGCCTTATTAAAAAACGAAAGAAGAAATCAACACACACGTTTATGTTTACTGGTTGCCATTTGATTCTGTCACCACCAGGGGTCCTCGTCAGACACGTAACTTAATTTCAGTTCATGAACTTGCTGTGTTAAATAATGTATTAGTTTAATTCCAAGCAGACTGCAGTAAAACATTAAGAATGTTATCACAGACATGCAGACGCTGCCTGATCAGTGTTCCTGTGAGAAGATGATGTTTCTGTCTGTAATGAGTGTGTGTGTGTGTGTGTGTGTGTGTATGTGTGTGTGTGTGAACAGTTCCATGAGCTCAAGGGAAATCTCATAAATTGAACCAGTGACAGGACGAAAAAGATAAGAGTACAAACACACACTTGCTATATACAGGCACAGGTCTTCTCCAATAGTTAGCACTGTATACTAAGTAAATCCCTGATTCCCTGATTAATATGGGCATCAAACACTTTAATTTGGGTGAATTGGTTCAACTGAATACCTCGTTTCATAAAAAAAAATTCCATGTGATTTTAAAAATTATTGATTATCTGTGTTAAAACAAAAATAATCAGACACGCCCCTGAGCCCTTTCCAGGGCCACATCCTCTTCCCTCTTCCAGAGAGTACAAACACTGAAACGAATGAAATAGATCAAATCATTCCCAGCAACCGTCCTCTCAGAACTTTCAGTACAGCCTGCACGAGCCATTTACATAAGAGAGTGATGTAAGAGCCCTCGGCTGTCCCTAGTGCTGTCTCACGCTTACACTGATGCTGCTGCTGTTTTCATCATGACAGAGAAAGTGAGACAGATAACTGGCAATGGAGAGATTAGAAAAGAGAGACCGATTGTTGGCTGAAGATATGGGAGCTGAGAGCAGGGAGGAGAGACCACTGAAGAGAGACAAAGACAGAGTGAGCGAGAGCTTTAGAGAGTGAGAAACCAAGAGATATAGGGAGGGGGGCAAAGAAAAAGAGGTAGAGAAAGCACATCAACCAGACACAAAGTACACGAAAAAGGGATGGATGATTAGAACAACAGAAAAAAAAAACAGAATAACAGATGTTCTAGCAGCTTCCATGCAACCATATCATGCAGAGGCCACCAATACAGAAAGTACAATAAATATACTCCACATTAATTCATTATATAAAATTATGTAGTTTATATCTGAAAACTAATTATTGTTTTGTGTAAGAAATAGCACAAAATGAAGAGGGTAACTCTTCTTACACCTGCAAACCTGGTTAAATACAAGACGCACTAAAACCACTCATTTTAGCCATGAGTCATTTTATGCTCTTGTTGTTCAGAAAACAGCAGCTAAAATTCTCTGGTTGTATTCCACAGAAGACAGAGGTCATGCAGGTTTGTAACAATGTGAAAGTGAGTAAATGGAAACAGAATATTTGTACTGGTTAAACTAATCCTTTAACCTATTAAGATTGTTGTTGCTTTAATATCACACCTGAGGATGCCACAGCTACCGCTGCTTGTGTATTACGGTTTTTACTTCTTTTTACTATATTTATGCAGTGACACAAAAAGGCTTACAGTAAACCCCAAAAATATATTAAAGTCTGAGTATGCCTGTTCAGTTTGGGGAATACTAAAAAACAAGACACACACGCCCAGCATACCTGGAGCTCCACAGTCACAGCAGATTTCATTGCCAGGCATGCGTAACACATCGTCTATGACGGCTTTAGTGAGATCTTCCAGGCCATCATCACCTCCACTCTGTTCTCCTCTGAACGCCATGTTAAGTGCCTCCTCCTTACTGTTAGTTAACACAGAGATCCATCTGTAGAAGAAGAAACATAATAACGAACACTCTAAATGTTCTTGGTTTTTGACGCCCACAAAAACACAAACTGAAGGGAATGAATGACATGCCAGCATTTTAGTGTGGCAAAGTTTTATTGTTTGTTTTTTGATTTGCTTTTATTCCTGTCCGTTGGTCCAACTTTCCACCTGTCCGTTTTCTCAGAATATCTTCTTTTGAAAGACTTTAACATGCTGCCCCCCTCACAGCAGGTATGGGCGCATACACAGGGGGTTGTGTGCTCTTTTGTTTAAAACCAGCTACACTAAACAACCAGCAAGATGCTTCAACTGCCACAAGTTGCTTTCTGCCTCAAAAAACAATAGCTAAATGCTAAACCAGCCTTCAAGCTATTCTGAAAGAGCCTCTCCATGACCTTCATTATTCCCCTTGACATTTACTCCTAATTCAGCAGATTTACACAAGACGGGACGATTCACCGTGTTTAAATGATGAAGCTGGCGTCTGGCTCACGGCCACCGAGTCTTTTAAAAGCGTCCAGTCAAAAGCAGCCTAAAAAGGAATGTAGGATTGATGTATAAAGAGGTTATAGGGTCTCATTCTGATCAGCCTTGGTGCTTTTAAAAGCCTTTTATAATGGTTGTTAAATGGCTGAATAAGAAAGTTTTCACCTCAAACTGCTGATGACATTGATGAACGGCAGGGAGCTTACAATAGTGTGTGTGTGTGTTTATGTGGGGTACCATTAGAACTGTGAGTAAAACTGCAGAACAGTTATAAATACTGAGAGGAGTTTGGAGATGGTTAGATGTTTTGCTTTTTGTATGAGTGTGTGTGTGTCTAAAGGAGTCTGGGATATATCCAATGTGGTCTCTGTGACCTCAATGAG
The DNA here is from genome assembly GCA_036877575.1 of Botia almorhae. Classification (NCBI taxonomy): domain Eukaryota; kingdom Metazoa; phylum Chordata; class Actinopteri; order Cypriniformes; family Botiidae; genus Botia; species Botia almorhae. Next base: position 1,039 of record JAZGTJ010006474.1, on the reverse strand, counting down.
TAAGTGGCAACTTAAGACAAGCAAAATGCCACTTCACATACTTCCACCACACAGATTCCTACAAGGCATCAAGGGGTTGACTCAGATGAGTTTTAAACTCTCCGCTGTGGTTGTGTCGATCTGTTATTACCTCACTATAATTATTTTTAGGATGCTAATTTGCCATGAAAGTATTTAAAACTAGTCACAAAAGAGCTAAATGGTATTTTGGTCACACAAAACTTTAATAGTTTTATATAGATTACTATAATTGCTCATAATTGTTCAAATTGCAGAGAGAAAACCCCACAATGAGCATATAAAACATTTCTTAGAGTTTACTGCAGTTACATAGAAAAGAGATTACAGGGTCTGTGCATTTTGTGGGGCTGGGCGATACAGCTAAGAGAATTAAATCTCAATCAGTTTTGCCCTTGCCTATAATTATGTACTTGCTCTGAAACGACATAACAGAATATTATTTTTCATTCAGAAGAACAATCATTTCATCCAAACAGCCATTGCTACCAATTAGACTGACAAAGAACTAAAGTACAGTTAAAGCTCAGGGATGGACTGCAATATTTATTAATTGACAAATTCATTAAATTACTAATAAAACGCACATTTACAGAAAATATTGTTTAAATAATTTTATATTGCTAGCAAAATCAATGCCATAATATCAAACAAAACTTGTACTCACAGATTTAGCCTACGTGTTTAAAAAAACAAAACAAAAATTAAGACGTTTAGGTAAAAAAACACAAAAACTCTTACATCATAAACTCCTGCTCATCCTCAGCCTGGAAGTGATATGTACGATTATCTGAAACAAATGACAAGTAAAATATGAGGCACCTGTCTCAACAAACACAAAATGATTTCAACTAATTAAACACCATAAGACACAGTCATAAAGTCATACTTACAGCACAATTACACAACAGTTTAAGAACGAATTTGACCATTTCAATAAATTTGGTCTTCCAAAAGTCATTACAGCAACATAAACAGACACATTATTACATTAAGCTTCTAAATCACTCATGTGGTCTAG